>CAKNYM010045099.1:103333-115874 GCA_932195095.1 Andricus curvator | reverse complement strand
TTAATGTACTCGCAGATTTGAAATTTTTACATATTCGTAACATAAAACCCAGCGTTTTGTTAGCGCTGCTTATAAGTTCTTCGATTTGTAATGTGAACGTAATTTGTGGTCACATAATATGCCAAGATTACGAATTACTTGCACTCTCTCCAGGATTATACCCTCTATGCAGTAATCAAATTTGACAATGTCCTTCTTGCGTGAAAAACTCATAACTTTGCATTTCGAGATATTTAAATCTAGCGAGTTTTTTCTGCACCAATTTAGAAAATTTGCAACATTATTCTGCAGGACGTTTCAATCATGCAAAGAAGTAATTGGCATAAAATATTTTTTTATCATCAGCGTACAGTATGTGGTACACAAACGGATCCATATCTTCCCCAACGTCATTGAAATAAACAGCAAATGATAGTGGCCCGAGAATAGAGCCTTGCGGAAAGCCCGACGTAGGAAAAAACGGTTCCGATGCATATAACCACCATACTGTACAACATTTCTTCTGTTAATCATATACGATTGTATAAGTGATAATATTTTGTCTGGAAGCCCAATCCTTCGCAATTTCATAATTAAAACACCATGATCTATGGAGTCAAAGGCCTTACTGAGATCCGTATATACTACATCCACCTGTCGAAATTGGTACAACATAGAGTTTATAAGTTGAAAAAAAGTCACCAAGTTAGTTATAGTTGATCTCTTAGGAACAAATCCATGTTGCGCAGACGAAACAATTGGTTTGAAATAACTCCATATTATGTCATAAATACAGATCTCAAACACCTTAGAGAACCCGTTGAGTATAGAAATTGGCCTATAATGTACTATATCAGATTTATTGCCTTTTTAAAACGCTGGATAAATTCTAGTAGACTTCCAAATCGTAGGAAATTCGCCCTTCAAGAGTGCAAGATTAAATATCGTAGTTAGTGGGGTTACAAAGGCAGAAGCACAGTCCTTCACAATGAAACACGGAATTTGATCAGTGCCAGCATTTTTTCGAAGAGAGAGACTTTATAGTGCTTTAAGTACGTCCGTATTATTCACCTGCAGAGCATCTCCTATTAATTTTACATGTTGAGGTTAGAAGAAGACCTGGGTAAGAATGTCAAGAAATCATCAACGGGTTTTTGTAAACATTATTAAAAAATACTGCAAATGCATTTACTATGTCATTCTGTTTATCAAAATCTAATCCTTCATAATTCATTATGCCCGGAATTCTATTTATTTCAGAGAGGCTATGAACATATGTACAAAAATACGATGGGTTTGACGATAAATCTCTTTCAACTCTTTCCACATATTCTTTATGAGTCCATGTAATCAGCGTACTAAGATTATTTCGCAGAACCTAATACTGTTGAAGAATATTAGGCGACTTATATTTTTTATATTTAGCGTGAAGATCATGTTTACTAGCTAGGCCATTGATAATATCTCTGGTGTACCATCGCGGATATTTTGTTTTTCAAAAAGTGTATAGAGGATACTGTAAAAGCTATTGCAACATTTATTTACATCTTCATACGCATCAAAAACTGACCAATCAACATTACTAATATCTACGTATAATGAAGGATAATCGCATTTTCTAAAGTTTAATTTTTTCGTAGTGATAGTTTGAATAAAATTGCGTTTTGAAACTTTCAAATCAACCGCCTCAATATAAATCAGAAGCGAGGGATGATATTTATCTTCTTCAATTATGGGATATATACATTTACTTAAATTCGTACCAATATTTGACATTACTAAGTCCAATTATCTGAAGTTACTAATTCACCTTACTAATTTTACTTTTTTACTAATTAATTACTAATTCACCTTCTTGGTTAAAAATTCATTTCTTTGCTGGAAAGAGTAACTACTGGGCTGAAAATTCCTTTAAAAATTCAAAATTTGGTTGAAAATTCATGTATTTTGTAAAAAATCAATCTTTTTTGCAAGAAAATTAATCTTTTTGATTAAAAATTCATTTCTTCGATTAAAAATTTAACTATTCCATTTTTTGGATTATGAAAATTTATCTATTTTGTTGAAAATTTGTATTTTTTGGTAGAAAATTCATATTTTGCGTTGAAAATTCAACTATTGGGTTAAAAATGCTCTTTTTTGGGTTGAAGATGAATTATTTTAGTTAAAAATTAATTACTATGCTTAAAAGTAAAAATTGAAATTTCCTTCGAAAATTCAAAATTTGGTTGAAATTTCATGTATTTCGTTCAAAATTAATATATTTTGGTACACACTTTTGAAAATTCATTTTTTGGTTGAAAATTATTTTTTTTACATTCTCATTCTAATGAGAAGGTATTGGTTTTATGTAAAATTTGACATAGTCGGTTTTCATCAAATCTCCACGTTTTGAGACCCCCTGAGCTAGAAAAAATGATTTTTACCAAGGTGTCTGTCTGTAGTCTGTCTGTCTGTCTGTCTGTCCGTAGCCATGATAACTTTCGAAAAAATGATCAGATTTGATTGAGCTTTGGCACACTTTTTTATGGCCGAAAAATAGAGAACGAGTTCGTTAACCAGCTATTTTGGATGAAAATCCAAAAAGTGAGCACATTTTGAAAATTTTTGAGACCACTTTTTTTGAAGATTTGAAAATTCTATGTACGGTTATTAGTAGTACGCAAAATGACGAACAAAATATTCTTATGACTTTTCGTGATAAAAAAAAATTACTGGAGTTATAGCATTTTCAAAATTCCAAAAAACAAACGAAAATGAACATTTTAAGCCAAAAAACGCACGATATGAAAAAAAGTCAAGAGGAGAAAAACGTTGATTCCTGAACACCCTATAATATTTTCATAACAACTTTTTGAATTTTTTGAAAAATAAAAAATTCAAATTTTGATCGCACAAAAAATTAATGAAAAATCAAAAAAGCCATTTTGCTGTCACACTATGCAAGATACCAGAAAAGATCATCTCACCAAAATTGTGCACCTAAAAAATATCTACAAATTTCTTATCATTCACTTTTTGATATGATGCGTAGTTTTTGTTTTATTCGTAAAAAACAGCATTGAAAATAGAAAAATCAAATTTTCAGACGAATATTACCAGCTACGAAAAAATGACCGAAACAAAATTTGTTCATCCAAGGAAGAGGTTCAAATTTATTGTGACTCATGTTTCGATAGGATGCGTGGTTTTTGTTTTATTCGTGAAAATAACATTGACAGTAAAAAAAATCAAATTTTTGAAAAAACAATGCAAGGTGCGAAAACATATAAATGAACAAAAATTGTGCATTCAAAAAAGACTTACAAACCCGTAATCAATTTTTGTGGTAAGAATATATTAAAAATGAAAAAATTAACTTTTTTGATAAACGGCACAAGCTAAAATAAAATGTTAACTAATAAAATTTGTCGCCTGAATTATATCATTACTTTTCATTTGAAATCAAATACAAATTTAGTAATTTGTATATGAAGAACATATAACACGAAGCACAAAGTGCGCGCTCAGTGTATTTACCATATCGCACGCCGTAAGTGCGCTCAAACTTTTTCGTTTCTATCATACGGTTCAAATGATTTTCAAATCAAATATCGAGCGCGAGTGTCTGGATGAGAATGTGTTCCTTAAGGTCGATAGAACCTTGAGTAAATAAAGTTCCTTTTCAGTCTAAAATAAAAACAAATTTAACAATCACTTAATATGTAGAGGTTTTGATAATTTTATAATATTTGCAAACAAACTTTTTCTTTTCATCGAAGTCGAACACGAAGTTCAAAAATCTAGAGGAGCCGAGCGTAAAGCGCGATGTAAATACGCCCGAGCGCGAAGCGCGAGATAAATATATGATCGAGCGCGAAGCGCGAGATCCAACAATCGCGCGCCCTAGGCGCGCTCAAACTTGCGAGCGCAGCGAGCCGCGCGCAAAGCGCGCGATGAGAATGTGCCCGCGAAGCGGGCAGAGTTTTTTATTTGAAATTAATTTTTTTAACTCAAAATGTAATTATTCCAATTTTTCGAATATGTATCTTTTTTGATAGACATTTTTTTATTGAAAATTAATTTTTTTAACTGAAAGTGTAGTTATTCCATTTTTTTTGAATATGTATCTTTTTTATAGACATTCAATCTCGTTGATTGAAAATTCATATGTTTGGTTGAAAATTTAACTATTTTGTTAAAATTAATTTTTTTTTTTGCAAATTATTTTTTTTATTGAAAATTAATTTTTTTAACTGAAAATGTAATTATTCCATTTTTTTCGAATATGTATCTTTTTTGATAGACATTCAACCTTGTTGACTGAATTATTTTTTTGAAAACTCATCTTTTTTGTTGTTGAAAATTTAGTTATTTTGGTAGAAAATGCATATTTTTGGGTTGTAAATTCAACTTTTTTGTTCAAAATTCGTATTTTTGTTTTGAAAACTCAATATTTTGGATGAGATTTTTTTCTTTATCGACTGAAAAATTTTTCTTGGTTGAAAACTCAACTCTTTTGTTGAAAACTTCTCTTTTTGATTTGAAAATTAGTCTGTTATGGTTGAGGATACACATAATTTGTTGAAAATTCGTATTTTTTGGTTTAATTCAACTGTTTATGATTGAAAATTAAAATATTTCTTGGCCGGCATTGAGGATAGGTGACAACAATGCTTTCGAGATTTTTCGTGACAAAAACTATTTTTTAGAGAAGGATTACTTGGTCAACTTTTCGCATTTTGCAATTTTTCTGTCTCATCTACTAATTTATGAAATTAGAAGAAAAATCATACTATGAACCTAATTTAAAATAAAATTATTTTTACTGGTTCAACGTTATCTTTGCTGCGACTTAAATTGAAAAATTAAATTGATATATTCTTTAATTAGAATTCGCGGTAATAAATTTCCGCCAAATCCCCAAAAAAAGCTATCGAGAATCCTTATCTTATCTCGACCGATTTCAATAAAACCTGACTATATTGATTGTATATTAATGTCTTCGAAATTGGAGGAATAAAACCAAAAATTAGAAAATATATTTGCTTCCTCATATAGGAAGCATTAGTGATTTTTTTTAATAATAGACAAACCAAAGTCTTCATTTTGATCAATTTAAAAATAGAAATTTACAAAAAGTACAAAATTATAAAATGATACAAAAAATTTTTTAAACACAAAGACAAATTAGACAAATCAAATTTTGTATTCGAAATGATAATTTTTCGAGCTGGAAAAGGGAAGGGAAAATTGCTGTCGTACCCTATCCCTTTCCCAGCTTTATGATTTCCTTACAAACATTGTCAGAATTATTCTATTTGAAAATGTATGACCAAAAAGTCTTTTCTATTCATGCGTCAACCGAGGAGTCAACTTTGAATTTGAAAATATCATAGGTCAATCGATTCGTTTTGAATCAACACAACTTTTCTATTCTCGCATCAACTTTAAATTATGAGAATGAGAACATTTTTACTATAAAAATCGATTTTAAAAATATATAAATTACCATAAGTTTCTTACTCTTTAATAAAATGTATTATTATTGTAGGTCAATCGATTCGTCTCGAACCAAAGAATCTTTTATATTCTTCCATCAACTTTGAATTATGTTAAAGAAAAAAGTTTTACTATAAAAAACCGTATTTTCAAATATTATGCATTACCATAGCTTTCTCACTCTTCAATAAAATGTATCAATATTATAGGTCAATCGATTCGTCTCGAATCAACACATCTTTTATATTCTCGCATTAACTTTAAATTATGAGAATTAAAAAATTTTTACTATAAGAATCGATTTTAAATATAATGTAAATGACGATAACTTCCCTACTCTTTAATAAAATGTATTAATATTATAGGTCAATCGATTCGTCACGATACAAGGAATCTTTCATATTGTTGCATAAACTTTGAATTATGTTCATGAAATAGTTTTACTATGAAAACCGATTTTTAAAATATTATTGAGTGCTAAAAAATAAGGCAATAAATATTTTTAGAAATCCTTCTGTCACTTTCAAGATATTAGTGGTGAAAAGAAGCCCTCCAAATTTCATCAATTTATCTGCAACCGTTTTCAAGTTATCGTGTTCACAAAAAAGTGTGACATCCACACACACACGCATCGGGACAATTGCTTAGAACATTGTATTAGACATTTTTAAACTTAGTTTAATTTAATTAAATTAATTTAACATTTTGGAAAATGTTACCATTACAAAGCTTCCTCTACGAGGAAGCAAAACATTTGAACATTAAAAATTTTCAACAAGTGTCCACTTCTAGAGCTTATTCAATCCAATCGATTGGCACCAAACTTTAACGAAATTTTTAAATCAAAATTAAAAAAAAATGCTGGGATAATATAAACCCATCAAGCTTTTTAGTCTAAAATGGCTTTATAAAATTTATTTTAAAAATTTCTATATGGTACTTTATGAAAAATGTTTTCTTAATATATTTTGGTATGCCTATCTTATCGACGAAACAATTGAAGAATAGTCCAACGTCGATTAATTATCCTCTCAAATGGTAATTTTATCGTGTTGGATCGATAATTTTATCATTTAAAATTTTATTAAAATTTATAATAATTTATAATCTTGTCAGTTTTTTGTATTATTTCCGTTATTAAACTTTTTTATTGTATCCAATGAATTCTATTTGGAAATTCAACTATTTGGTTGAAAATTCACCTTTTTGGTGAAAATTCAACTATTTTGGTAGAAAATTCAACTATATGGTTAATAATTCAACTGTTTTGTGGAAAATTCATCTATTCTGTTTAAAATTCGTCTTTTTTTGGTTCAATTTAACTGAAAGAAAATTCATTTCTTTTGTTGAAAATGAATTTTTTAAACGTAAAATGTAACTATTCCATTTTTGTTTGAAAGCTTATCTTTTTTAAAAGAAAATTTAACTATTTTGGTAGAAAATTAAACTATTTTCTTAAAAATTAAACTATTTATTTAAAAACTTAACTACTTGGTAACAAATTAACTTTTTTGTTGAAATTTCCCTTTTTTTAAAGTCAATATAACTGGTAGAAAATTAGTTTTTTTTGTTGAAAATTAATTTTTTTAATTGAAAATGTAACTATTCCATTTTAGGTTGAAAACGTATCTTTGCTTGTTTTTTTTTAAATGTAACGGTTTGGTTTTAGGTGGAAAACTGAATTGTTTTGTGGAAAATTTATGTATTTTGTTGAAAATTCGTCTTTTGGTTATAAAATTAATCTTTTTTAAAAATTCATCTTTTTGGGTGTGGATTCAACTTATTTGTTACAAATTCGTGTTTTCTGATTCAATTAAACTTGTAGAATTTTTTTTTTTGCAAATTAATGTTTTGAACTAAAAATGTAACTATTCCAGTTTTGGTTAACAAATTTTTTTTTTAATTCATATATTTTGTAGAAAATTCGTCTTTTTAATCAGACAATTAATCTTCTTTTTCGAAAGATCGTCATTTTGGTTGAGGATTCAACTATTTTCTTAAAAATGCGTGTTTTTAGTTGAATTCAACCAGTTGGAAAATTCGTTTTTTAAGTTGAAAATTAATTTTTTAACTGATAGTGTAACTATTCCATTTTTGGTTAAAAATGTATATTTTTTAGTGAAAAATTTAACTATTGGGTTGAAAATTCAGCTCTCTTGATTAAAAATTACATTCTTTCTGAAAATTCATCTTTGTAGGTTGAAATTTAACTATATTGTTGATTTATCTTTTTTGGTCGAAAATTTAACTGTTTTGTTGAAAATTCGTCCTTTTGGATTGAAAATTCATACATTCATACTTGTAATAACAAATATTAAATCTTTCGTGGAGAATACATCTTTTTTTTAGAACTGAACTTGGTTAAATAATAATAGTTGGTTAAAAATTCAACTATTTTGTTAAAAACTTAATTAATTTGTTGAAAAATTAACTATTCATTTAAAACGCGAAAACATGCAAAATAAACCCCTTAACGTTGAAAAAGAAAAGAAAAAAAATTACGGATTTTATTTCTCCGGAAAACGAACAAATCAGGGGGGGGGGGGGGGTCGATCACCAGAAATCGAAAATCGAATTTTTACAGGTATAAATTTGGACCACCCTAGACTCGACACAGTTTGAAACTCACTTTCATATTTCAAACTTCACGCGCTTTCCCATATTCCCCTCTTATCCCCTTTTTAAAGAATATCTCGTTTTTCTCCTGTTTTCAAGAAATTTCCCCCTTTTCTCGATTTTTCGTTTAAATTTTTGTTTTGGTTAAAAATTCTACTATTTGGTTGAAAATTTAACGATTTCTTTGGAAATTCGTTTCTTTTTTGTTTGAAAATTAACCTTTTTAAACTGAAAATTTAACTATTACATTTCTAGTTGAAAATGTATCTTTTTTAGTTAAAAATTCAACTATTTGGTTAAAAATTTATATGATTTTTTTTTAATTCATCTCTTCGGTTCAAAATTTGACTATTTTGTTGAAAATTTGTATTTTTTTTTGCATTCAACTGTTTTTGATTTAAATTAAAATCTTTTTCGGTTGAAATATCACCAATTACACTTTCCGTTGAGAATACATCTTATTTGTTTAACTCAGAATGTAACTATTACATTTCTAGTTGAAAATTTATCTTTTTTATTTAAAAATTCATCTTTTTCGTTAAAATGTATTTTTTTTAGTTGAAAAGTCATGTATTTTGTTAAAAATTCGTGTTTTTTATTAGAAAATTAACCCTCTCAGTTAAAAATTCATCGTTTTCCTTGAAAAATCATCTATTTGGTTCAAACTTTAACTATTTTATTGAATATTCGTATTTTTTGTTGCGTTCAATTTTTTGAAAATTCGTAGTTTTTCTATTGCAATCAACTGTTTTTGATTTAAATTAAAATCTTTTTTGCTTGAAATATCATCAATTACACTTTTTGTTGAGAATTCATCTTTTTTGTGTAAATGTAAATATAACTATTCTATTTTTAGTTGAAAATTTATATTTTTAATAAATTGAACGTTGATCTTTTCTATTTGAAAATTCAACTATTTGGTTGAAAATTCATGTATTCTGTTGAGAATTCAACTATTTTGCTGAAATTTCGTTTTTTTGGGTTGAATTCAACTGTTTTTTATTTAAAATTAAAATAATTTTTCGTTGAAATATCAGGTATTACAAGTCGAAAATTTTGGATGAAAATTCAACTTTTTTGGTAAAAAATTTAACTATTTGGTTAAAAATAAACTAGTTATTTGAAAAAATTAAATACTTCGTACAAAATTAACATTATGTTGAAAATTTATAGTGTAGGGTGAAAAATTTATGTATTTTTTTGAAAATTCATCTTCTTGATTGTGGATTTTTTAAACTGAAAATGTAACTATATCATTTTCAGGTAAAAACTTGCATTTTGTATATGAAAATTCAACTATTTGGTGGAAAATTCATCTCTCTTAATTAAAAATAACATTCTTGTTGAAAATTCATCTTTGTACGTTTAAAATTCAACTATTTTCTTGTATCATCTTTTTTAGTGGAAAATTTAACTATTTTGTTGAAAATTTGCCCTTTTGAATCGAAAATTCATCCTATATGGTATAACAGTCATCTTTCTTCTTTGAAAATTCACCTTTCTTTCATTTTGATTTTAAATTTAAGGGGGTATTTCTATTTGACCGAGCTTTTTTCAGGCGTTTTTAAAAAATTTCAAAAAATGTGTCCCGGAAACGACACCATCACTTGGCTGACATGATTCAGCTCCTCCAGGTCATCCGAAACAAAAAAATCGAAGAGATTCTTAAAATATACGAGTATGACTATAGCCGGGACTAGAACAAATAAAAAATATTGAAAATTGACAAAATGGCGCCCATTTGAAATTTTGTTTGCCAATTTTGACTTTTTTGAGGGTAGTTTTTGACTTGCTACAAATTCAAAATTCATTATTTATTCTAGTTCGGGCTATAGCCAAACATCTGCTAAATAAATCCTCCAAATTTGAGCTTAATCAGTCCAGTGGTTTGGACGGAATCATGTCAGACATTTAAAAAAATCGTGTTTTGAGAAAAACGACTTGCTCAACATGTAGCGTGACACTGGAAATTCAGACCTAACACTAAAAGTTTTGACTAGACCTTGGATACAAATCTATAAATGTTTTCGGAACATCGTATTGGGGAAGGAAAACCTATTTGAGACGAACAATGACTCTATTATACACATTTATGACCTGTCTGCGGTCACAGCCGAGGCGGCCCTCCACAGCGTGCGGCTGAGTACTCTCCGCTCTGCGCAGTTGACCCTGCTGCAGCTTCGTTAAAAAGTCCGAACCAAACAAATCCCTTTGCGTAAAAATTCGACATACTATATACTATCAAAAAATAAAAAAAATAAAATCGATTTTTTGGTCCGGTCAAATAGAAATACCCCCTTAAATCTTGTTTGAGAATTCATATTTTTTGTTTCAGAACTGAACTATACTTCAATTCACTATATAACAACTCATTAGAAACGCGAAAAAACGCAGAATAAACGTCAACTCTGAGATTTGACGAAGATCAAGAATGTCAAGAGTATCCAAAAATTGGTAACGTAGTTTATGGATGATCCCTTACTAACTTCGTACAATAAAGTTAATTATAGGGTTCTTCTATCGAGTCAGAGATACGTCAATCACGCTCGTGATTGACGTGTATCAATGTCCTTGTCCCTCGAATTAAGTCCCAGATGAATTAAGTACTGCATTGATGCGAGCTGCGGCCCCTTCTCATTCAAATGCCTATTTCCTGCATCCCACAGAGTGTCATATCGTAACAATCTGGTCTACTTTAGAGCTCGCTGGCCAGTGATACCCTACTGATTAGAAGAACCATACAAGACACAAGCGACAATCCGAATTCCTCAGCATCTTTTGCCTCAAATCATCATTCATCAGGAACATAGCGATGGAGCAACACGCTCGTCTCACCCTGGAATCAGTGCTCGAGTTAATCGCGGCTGACGAGCCCAAGGTGGAAATCACGAAACTGGACGAGGAGCCAGGATCAGGTCGAGGAGACAATTACACGTCGATGCTTTATCGAGTGCGAGCTAAAGGCCGCAAGCAGATCAAAGAAGGAGAGTGGATCCCCTGGCAGAAGGCCATCATATACAAGGTTCTTCCTCAGTCAAAGGCAAGGCGAGAAGCCTTCAAGAGTGAATTGTTGTTTAGAAACGAGGTGGTTTTTTATACATACGTGTGGCCTGCTTTGAATAAACTTCAGGATGGGAAGACAGTCTTTCAAGGAGTTGCGAAAGTCTACTCTGCGAGACCAGATTTCATTGCTATGGAGGATCTCAGAGACAGGGGCTTCAGGATGGCTGATAGGAGAGAAGCACTTCAGCCGGAAAGATTGAAGTTTGTCCTCAAAGCCCTCGCAGGATTCCACGCCTTGAGTTTATCACTGAACGACCTGAGGCAAGAAAATTACTAATTATTTCAAGGTTTAGACATTTTTCGAGGGGTTGATCACTCTTGATCTCTGGTGTACAAGCGCTCGTGAAAGCTTTGTGAAATCTTTGAAATGTTTTAAATCTTTGTGAAATCTTTGAAATGTTAGAACTCATTGATACCTGTGAAATCTTTGTGAAATCGGTGAAAAGTTTCTGAAATTTTTTAAATCTTTAAAAAATTTCTGGAATCTTTGGGAAATCTTTGAAATATTTCTGAAATTTTTTTCATCTTTAAGAAATCTTTGAAATTTTTGTGAAATCTTTGAAATTTTTGTGAAATCTTTGAAATGTTAGAAATCCTTGATATCTTTGAAATCTTTATTAAATGCTTACAATTTTTAAAATGTTTGTGAAATCATTGAAATCTTCGCGAAATTTTCCAAATGTTTCTGAAATTGTTTACATCTTTGTGAAATCTTTGAAATGTTAGAAATCATTGATATTTTTGAGATCTTTGTGAAATGTTTAAAAATTTTTAAATCTTTGTAAAATGATTGAAATCTTTGAAATATTTCTGAAATTTGTTCACCTTTAAGAAATCTTTCAAATCTTTGTTGAATCTTTGCAATTTTAGAAATCCTTGATATCTTTGAAATCTTTGTGAAATGTTAAACATTTAAAAAAATGTTGTGAAATCATTGAATTATTTACGAAACCTTCCAAATGTTTCTGAAATTGTTTAAATCTTTAAGAAATCTTTGGAATGTTAGAAATCATAGATATCTTTGAAATTTTTCTGAAATCGGTAAAATCTTTGAAAAATCATTGAAATCTTCATGAAATCTTAGAAAATATTTTTGAAACTTTTTTAATCTTTAACAAATCTTTGCGAATCTTTGAAATGCGAAATCATTTATATCTTTGAAATCTTTGTGAAATGTTTAAAATCTTTTAAATCTTTGTAAAATCATTGAAATCCTTATGAAATCTTTGAAATATTTCTGAAATTTTTTAAAAATTGTAAAATCATTGTGAAATGTTTGTGAGATCTTTGACAACTTTGCGAAATATTTGTGAATTCTTTTCAATCTTTGTGAAATCTTTTGAAATTATTTGACATCTTTTAAATCTATACAAAATCTTTGAAATCTCCTGAAATATTTCAA
>CAKNYM010045099.1:54937-96146 GCA_932195095.1 Andricus curvator | reverse complement strand
TGTACCATCTAGCAAAATAATGTGTGTATTTCTGAAAAAAGTTTCTTCTCTCGATCTCTCTAGTAGCTTAATGGGAAAGCACCTGACCGGAAATCAATAGTTCTTTGGTTCGATTCCCAGCAGAGCGAAAGGAGAAGATCTTTTTTCAGAAACAAATTATTTAAAATAATTTTTCTTTCATAGCTCCATCTAGTCTGAAAAGACGTTAAATATTTCCTGTCATTCTCTAATGATAATACAGATTCCTTGAAAAATTTGATTTGTACCATCTAGCAAAATAATGTGTGTATTTCTGAAGAAAGTTTCTTCTCTCGATCTCTCTAGTAGCTTAATGGGAAAGCCCCTGACCGGAAATCAGTAGTTCTGTGGGTCTATTCCTAGCGGAGCGAAAGTAGATCCTTTTTTAGAAAAAAATGATTTAAAATAATTTTTCTTTCATAGCTCCATTTAGTCTGAAAAGACGTTAAATATTTTCTGTTATTCTCTAATGATAATACAGATTCCTTAAAATAGTTAAACATTCAAAAAAATAGTTGAATTTTCAAATAAAATTATGAATCTTCAAGAAAAAAATGCATTTGCAACAAATAAGTTCAACTTTCAACCAATTAGTTGAATTTTCAATCAAAAAAGATTAATTTTTAGCCAAAAACATAATACATTGATATTGTCATAAAGAAAAGATTTTAATTTTTAATCATGAACAGCCGAATTTAACCAAAAAGATGAATTCCCAGTGGAACTAGAGAGAATTTTTTCACACAGTGAAGAATATATTTATCAATAATTGATTGGTATTAATATGTACATATCAGTAGAACAAGAAAAATGACGCTGGGAACAAAAAATGTAATAGTTCATATTTCAACAAAAAATATTTTTATTTTATATAAAAAAACAGTTGAATTTTCAACCAGGAAAGATTTTTCAGTCATGAGAGAAACGAAATTTCCATAAAATTGTTGCATTTCAAATCAAACGGGCGAATCCTCTAGAAAAACAGTTAAATTTTTATGCAAAAAATACAGCATTTCTATGAAACAGTTGAATTTGTAACAAAAAGGTTAATTTTCAACCAAATAGTGGAATTTTAAACTAAAAACCATCAGTTTTCAACCAAAAATGGAATAGTTAAAATTGCATTTGAAAAAATCGATTTACAACAAAAGAAAAACGGACTTTCAACTAAATAGTTCAATTTTCATCCAAAGAGATGTATCTTCATATAATAAAATGAATTTTTAACAAAGTAGTTGAATTTGCAATCGAGAAGATTAATTTTCTATCAGAAAAAGTCGAAAATACATCAACTCTCAATCAAATTGTTGAATTTTCAACTAAAACGATCAATTGTCAACCAATAATGGAATAATTATATTTTCAATTAAAGAAATTAATTTTTAACCAAAAAAAAAAAAAAGAATTTTCAACAGAATAGTTCAATCTTAAACGAAATAGTAGAATTTCAAACCAAAAAGACGAATTCACTAGAAAACAGTTGAATTTTTAAACCGATAATATGAATTTTCAACCAAAAAGTTTATTTTGAACTAAATAGTTGATTGTTCTACGAAAATAATAAAATTTTCATTAAAACAGTGGATTTTTTATGCCAAAAATACATTTCTATAAAACAGTTGAATTTTTAACAAAGAAGTTAATTTTCAAGCAAATAATTGAATTTTAAACTACAAACGATAGGTTTCCAACCAAAAATGGAATACTTGAAGAGTAATGGAATACTTGAGAGAAATGAGATGAATCTTCAACTAATAAAATGAATATTTAACACAGTAGTTGAATTTGCAATCAAGAAGATTAATTTTCTACCAAAAAAGATGAATTTACAACAAATCATATCAATTATCAACCAAGTTGTTGAATTTTCAACTGAACCAAAAATATAATAGTAGACTTTTCAATTAAAAATAATTAACTCTCAACGAAAAATAGTTGGATTTTCTCATTGGGTTCTATTCATTCAGTTCGCATTCAAGCGAAAAAGCCAGAAAAAGGGGAAATTTCTTGAAAACAGTAGAAAAAAGAGGAAGCCATTAAAAACAGGGTCAAAATTAATTTTTTCAAGCATTTCAAAAAATTATTATTTAAATTTATAATTTCCATGTTTGATATCACATTCTGCCCCCCCCCCCCACGTCACAAAGAGTTTTTGAACGATCCCCTATTTAAAATTAGATTCATTAATAAAGAACGCATAAATCATAATAAAGACGAATAATAATAATCTCACCAGATTGAACGAGGAGATGCGAAGATGTGGGCGTTTTGGTTTGGGCCTGGCACTTGATATTCTTCCTATCAGCACGTGTGCGAGTGACGAAGCCCCAGATTTATACGAAGGTGGAGAAGAAAAGAAAGATGGACGCAATACTCGAGCACCGCCGCCAGGAGGAGCAGAATGTACTCAACTTATGACCGAACTTGTCTTAGAACTAATAGAAAACCATGCACTTTAGACCTGAAATTTCTAAACTATTTATAAAACACTTCAAAAGAGAATGAATTTTCTAAATCCACGAAATCTCATTTATGAAAAAGAATCGCTTTATTGTAGAAGCGGATAGAAAAATGTGAGTTGAATCAAGTCTTCAGAACCAAAGTGTTTTTTTTACCCTTTTCTAGGTCTAAATTGAAAATTAATCTCTCACGTATACACAATATATTGTATATTTTACATGATCGTAAGTCGATTACAATGCGACGAATTATACTGTAAATACAAATTCCAGGAATACATACGAAAACCGGCAGAGTGAAAGGACATTCTTTGAAAAAAAAAGTTTCCAGATATTAGTGATTTATTCAGAAATGCCTTTAATTATAGTAGTAACACACTCTACCGTTGATTGGAAAAACCCAAATGTCAGTAGCTAAAGGGCCATCTTGAAATTCTACTTCACTCGACGCGAATAAAATACGATTCAAATTCCTCTCATTATTTAATCACGCTCACTCGACATCCAATTGAAGTATAATTGCACGCCTTTCATTCCCATCGAAGCGATGCCTCAATTCTTAAAATTTATTATACAAATAAAACGAACAACTGTTTCGTTTTTAGTTTCCTTGTCACTAAAGGTAGAAAAGTAATATAAAGTTCAGAAATCTGAACAGTTTCGCGATCGATCAAACTTGGAAAACTGTTGTCTCTATTCCTTTTGTTCTCGTCAGCAGATATGAAATCAGAGCTGCAAGATTCTGGACAATCTGACAGTACTGAGTGAAAATCAAAATGCAGACAAACTGTCGAAGTATACAATAATTAAAATCACTAATGGAATAAGACAAAAAATCTTGCATTAGGCGACAAAGTTCTCTCCTCGACATAAATTAATACGCATATATCTCACGTGTTTAGTCACTTCTCACTCGATGGATTACGCTTGCTGAGGAGGAGTATGGGGTGGAGGTTGTTGAGCCGTCGCTTGTGGACTTGGCGGTTGTTGCTGTTGTTGAATGAGATGTTGACTTTGCTGTTGTTGCTGCTGCTCTTGAGCTAACCTCTGGTGCGCCTGCTGCCTGGCTCTAAATTCCGCAGCTTTCAGTTGTTCCAGATGGAATTGCTGCCTCTCGGTGATGAGTTGCTGCCGTTGATACTCAAGACCCTCGCGTTCGCGCTCCATCGTCGTTTCGAGTTCCTCAAAGTGACGCAATTTTATCTCTAGCTTTTTCATTTGAGTTTCAACAAGCAGAGCGACTAAGGACTTTATTTTCCTCTCCTCGACAGCGGCCAAGTGTTTCGCTTTCACAGCAGCAGCGGCTAAGGCTGCAGCTGCCGCCGATTGCAGTTGCGCGTCCCTCACGACCTGATAATAAATACAATTTGATTAAAATTTCGTTTATTTTAGTACAGGGTATCTACTCAAATCCTGGAAAAAAGTTCTCTGACAATTCCAGGTTCTTTCCAGGTATCTCAAGGTTTTTCTATGTATAATTTTTTAAAGTACGAAGCCATTCAAATATTTAGCATTTTTTTAAACAATCGAATCGGAATACGTATACAGTTTCGCGAGTTTATTATAAAGAATATTTTTTTAGTTTCTAGGGATTCAATTAACGTGTTTAATTTATAAAGCTTTTGTCACTAAAGTCCATGAATATGAATAATTCAAACCAATTTTTATTGTATCTTCTTATACTTAAAATTCAGTGCATATTTAGGTAAAATTAATGTGAGTACTACAATAAATTCAATTTAAACCGCTTCAAATTTGTAACTTTTCAAGTAAAAACATTGCATTTTCTACAAAATAGATGAAATTTCAACCAAATAGTTGAATTTTCAACTAAAAATAAATTTTCAGTTAAAAAAATTTAATTTCCACAAAAAAAAACGAATTTTCAACCAAAGTGAGGATTTTTTAACCAAACGAGTTTAACCTTCAACTAACTAGTTTTATTTTTAACCAAAAAGATGAATTTTTAATCAAAAAGATTAATTTTCTACCAAAAAAGACGAATTTTTAACAAAATACATGAATTTCCCACTACAAAAGATAAAATGTCAATCAAAAATTGAATAGTTAAATTTTCAGTTAAAAAATTAATGTTGATCCAAAGAGATGAATTTTTAACTAAAATAATGAATCTTCAACTGGAATAGTTGAATTTTCAACCAAAAAGATGGATTTTTAAACCAGAAGATTAATTTTCTACCAAAAACGACGATTTTTCCACAAAATACATGAATTTTCAACGTAATGGTTGTATTTTCAAATAAAAAAGTTTAATTTTTGACCAAATTGTTGTATTTTTAACTAAAAAGATCAATTTTCAACAAAAAATGGAATAGTTGAATTTTCAGCTGAAAAAATTAATTTTCCAACAAACTGATGAACTTTTAACTAAAATGATGAATCTACAACTGGAATAATTTAATTTTTATCAAAAAAGAATAATTTTCAACTAAAAACACGAATCTTTAACTGGAATAGTTGAATTTTCAACCAAGAAGATTAATTTCTACCAAAAGAGACGAATTTTCAACTAAAAAAGATAATTTTTCAACAAAAAATTGAGTAATTTTCTCAGTTAAAAAAATTCATATTCAGCAAAAGAGATGAATTTTTAACTAAAATAATGGAATATTCAACTGGAATAGTTAGATTTACAGTTTAAAAAAAAATTCAACAAAATAGTTAAATTTTCATGAAAAAAAAAAATTAATTTTCAGCAAAAGAAAAAGCAAAATTTCAACAAAATAGCTCATTTTTCAACCAAAGAGATGAATTTTGAATTACAAATATGAATCTTCAACCAAAAAAAAATTATTTTTTAACAAAAAGAGTAATTTTCTTCAACCAAGTAATTAAATTTTCATCCCGAAAAATATGAATTCTGAACAAAAAATGTGTTAGTTGATATTTCAAACAAATTTTTTAAAATTTTTGCTCAAAAACAGTTGAATTCAACCAAAAAAGACGCCTTTCAACATTAGTTAAATGTTTAACTACGAAAGAGTTTTCAATCAAGAGAAAGAAAATATTACAAAAAAATTGTTGAACTTTCAAGCAAAAAAAAAGAATTTTCAACCACAAACGATCTATTTTCAACCAAAAATAGAATAATTGAATTTTCAGTTAAAAAAGTAAATTAAAAAAAAAAAGAATTTTCAACAAAATAGTTAAATATAGTAATATAAAGCTACTGTTACAAATGAAGAAGCATTTTTATTCAATTTTATATTGCAATTTAAAAAAACTAAGCACGCTCACGACAAAATTCCCTGAATAAAAAAAATTCCCTGACAATTCCAGGATTTCCAGTAGGGTAGACACACAGTAGTATTATGAGGGCTCGGACTCGTTTCATGGATAAAAAAAATGATACCTGTGGCATGCATTTTGAAAAATAGTGACCACGAAATTCTTTAAATGAAAAATAGTGTCAAGATAGTTTCATAAAATTTTTCAAGTATTAAAAATTAATTAATTGAAATAGAATCCAATAGGAAAATCCAACATTTTTTCGTTCAAATTTACCATTTTTGGTTAAGAATTGATCTTTTTTGGTTGAAAATTGTATTATTTGGTTAAAAATTGAATTATTTTGATGAAAATTGGGCAATTTTGTTGAAAATTCGTCTTTTTGGCTTGAAAATTCAAGATGTTGTTTGCCATTTTTGCTTTCTTGACCAAGCATTTTTTAAATTGAAAATTCATCTATTTTGTTAAACATTAAATTTTTTGTTTAAAAATTCATCTCTTTCTGTATAAATTTCACCTGCTTCGGTTAAAAATGAAACTTATTAAAAATTATTTTTTTCCGGTTAAAATGAACTATTTTGTTGAAAATTCACAATTTGGTTGAAAATTCGTAGTTTTTGGTTAAAATTCAAGTATTTTGTTGAGAAATCGTCTTTGTTGGTTAAATCCAACTGTTTTGAGTTTTAATTACAATCCTTTTTTTTTAATATAAACTATTACATTTTTCGCTGAAAATGCATATTTTCAAGTTGAAAATTAAACTCCTTGGTTGAAAGTTGAACTACTTTCTTGAAAGTTAATTTTGCTGTTTGACGATTCATAATTTTAGTTTAAAATTTATTATTTTGTACCCAATTTACAACCAATGTTGTAAATTAAATTCTTTGTTATTACATAATTCATATTCTTCTTTTTAGGAAATTCGTTTCTTTTATTATTGATATTAAATTCTCCTCGATGAAAATTTATCTACTACATTTTTGGTTATAACTTGATCTTTTTTTTCGTTTAAAAATTTAACTATTTAGTTTTACAAATCTAGAAACGAAAAAAATATAAACTAAAAATCAATCAAAAAATTTTAAAGTATTTAGATGAAAATTGATGTATTTTGTTAAAAATTCGTCTGGTTAAAAATGAATCTGTTCCGTTTGAAAATTCAACTGTTTTTGTTAGTTATTTGAAAATTCATCTTTTTAGGTGGAAAAATTCAACTCCTTGCTTGAAAATTAAAACAAAATTATTTTTTTTATTTATTATTGAAAATTAATTCTCTTAAATGAAAATATAACTACTACTTCATTTTTGGTTAAAAATGTATATTTTTTAGATTAAAAATTCTTCTATTTTTATTAAAAATTAATCTTCTCGGTCGAAAATTCAACTACTTGGTTAAAAATTTACGTATTTTGTTAAGAATTCATCTTTTTGGTAGAAAATTAATCTTATGTGTTAAAAATTCATCTTTTTGGTTGAAAATTGAACTATTTTGTTCAAAATTAATCTATTGTGGTTGAGAATTCAACAATTTTTTTCAAATTTGTCCTTTTTAGTTTAATTTAACTGTTTGTGATTTAAAATGAAAACCTTTTCTTGATTAAAATATCAACTATTACACTTTTTGTTGAGAATTCATCTTTTTTCATTGAAAATTGAAGTTGAACTACTTTGTTAATCCACAAGAAACAGTAAGATTTACCCCCTCCCCACAACGTCTAAACTTATTTTTGGACGGCACATGGTTCAATATTTCAGAAAAAGACTACGTAATTTAAGCACGGCCCCTAATCAGCCTTGAGACAATTTTCCGGCATGTTGTGATTCATTGAATCGTGACAATTATTGTGAGAAAATTGGGTCTTTAGTGTCACTTTTTTCGAAATTGTAGCAAAATAGTGTCATCGCTTAAAAAGTTTTAAATAATGTTAATATTGTGGTGAGTCCGAAGCCTGCAATTTAGAGAGCTAGAATTCCCAAGTATAATAAAAAAAGAAAATCCCGAATAACTACGCTCACTCGAAAATACTGCATTTTGAAAAAACATTCTGTTAATTTATGAAAATTCACGGGTAATCTTCGAATGATTGTAACAAATCCAAAAACAAAATTTTGATTAAACTGTGAAATACGGGCTCCTTTATTTTCACCATAGAATGATATATCCAAATACCAAATCATTCTGACACCATGACCTAGACTTTTCTTGAAATTTTTCCTGATTTGCCGATGCATTTAAAATATTCTAAATGAATGTTTTTAAGCCTTTGGGACTACTCTCCGATACATAATTCTGTACTTGAAAAGGTAAACATGTTATTTTAGCCAATCAGCCAAGTTCGAAAAAATTTTGAAAGGGAAAGTAAATAAATAGTTGCATCGCTTTACAAAAAGTGTCAAACAGTGTAAATAGTGCTTTAATCTTACTTTGTCTTTCTTCTCCTTTGCTTCACCCTCTTCGCCATCAACCTTGGCTTTAGGATCCTCCTCGCCTTCTTTAGTATCCACTTCCATCTTTTCGGGTTGATCCCTTTCATTTTCGGGAGTTTCTTCCTTCTTTGGAGGTACTGCTGAGGATTGTTCGCTTTCAACTACTTCTTTCGGTTTCTCTGCCTCTTCTTTCTTGGTTTCTGGGGCTGGGTGTGGAGAAGTAGCTGGTGTGGCATTTGCGGTTCCTGTTGCGGAAGTGGAAGAATCCTCTGGAGGTTCTGGTGGGCCGGTTCCAGCGATACCTGATTGAGCGAGTCCAGCAGCTGGATCGAATTTGCCTAAAAAATAGTTCAAGATTGTTTAAAATTAATCATAATTTCTCTGATGATAGACATAGAGATAGAAGCGTATCAAGAAGTTGAAACTCACCATCAGAATTAGCGCTCGCCTGCACATTCCTCAAATGCTGATCGAGCAAAGCTGCCGGAACCTGGTCCTTAATAGCCGCGAATTCTTCCATTGCTGCCTTTGCGGCACTAGCAGCCACTCTTGGATCCACTACAGAAGCCAAGAAAGCGACGGTGCTCATGACAGGGTTTCCAGCTTTCGAGAAAGGAATTGGCTGGTATCCCAACGGTCCCAAACCTTCAGGACCACCTTCTTCCAGGTAGGGATCCTCAATCGGAAGTCGCAGGAAATGCAAGATGCACTCATCCTGTGTCCTGGATCCAACGTGTTCACAGACCTTATTCCAGTCATCCTTGTGAAGCTCTAATCCCTCGAGAAGCAAAAGCGTCTCCTGCTCCGTCCAATCTCGAGTTGCGCTTGAGGCCTGTTTGTTTTTCAGAACAGCTGGCTTTCGAGAATACTGATCTACCTTCAAACCAAAGTTGGTCATCGCACCAGCAATGGGTTTCTCGTCTCCTGCAACACCGAGTGGTGTCGCAGGCTTCTTTTCCAGATCAAGCAGTGTTTTCGCTGCGGAAGGCTGTGGAGTTTTTGGTGGATTGGGGTTAACAGGTGCCAAACCGGAAGGTGTATCGGAGAGAACATGGAAGTGGGAGGTTGGCGGTGGTCCCATTGGTGTAGGTCTTGATTCCGCGTCCACTTGGTAATTAATTAAACCCCATTGTTCTAGAAACGCGTGGACGCGCATTATCGCACATACATCACCTGCCAAATTTCGCCTGAAAAATACACACATGGATTACACACTTTCTTTAAAGAGAGAAAATTGTCCACAACACCTAAGTATTTATTTATAACTCACCTGCACGCTGTCGACGTTATGTACTCCGTAGGATTCAACCGGTAGGTATCAATCATGAAATTCCGATAAGCGAGATAAATCTCCGGAGTCTTGGACTTATTTTTTCCATTGAAAAACTCGTAGAGAGCTCTTTTCTCGATGGTGTGGATAGAGTTGTAGTCGAACCAAGCCGAGTAACTGGGCACAACGATGTGGTGAGTTTGTTCAGTGACGTTGTCTTCCGGTTCGTCGCTTTTGCTTCCTTCGCCTCGCTCTTTACTCGATCCTCTTTCCTCTCGATCTTGGGCACTGTGTGCGCTATTTTTGTCACCTTCAGAAGGTTCGTCGAGATCTGCCATGTTTCCTGATTTGAGAGGCTGGAGTTCGTTGTCTTGCTTCTTGTTAGTCGAGACACTACTTCCACCTGTAGAACCTGGGCCTGAGACTGATGGATTCGTAGGTGTGGCAACGACTTCGACAATTCGAGGCTCGGCGGGAGGATCTTCCATACCTTGTGTCAAGTCCTCTTCTTCATCACCACCACCACGTGTTTTCTTCAGGGTCGTGGAAGCCGAGGGTGTTCCCTGAACGCCTGAAGGCCCTCGACCACTGTAAAAATACAATTTAAAATAAGTATAGATTTTTCTATCATTGGGTGTAAATTCTGGGGAATTTGTAATACCTTTTGCGTTTGCCTAATTTTGGTGGAGGAGTGGGCGATCTCTTCCTCTTTGGTTTCTTTGAACCAGTTGGTGGATGGGAAGGTTGAGACATTAGGTCTTCAACGGAGAGTCTGTATTTGTGAACTTTCTTTTGTCCGTTGTCGTCAACTTCGTAATCTTCTTCGTTCATCCATTCGTTGTATTGGTCCAAGTCCAAGGCCCAAGTAGCGGATACTTTGTATGTCGTTCTATAACATAAAACCCATTTTTAAATTGAATTCAATAATCCTATTGCAAGTCGCTTGAAAATATTGCACTGAAAACGATAGATCAGAGCGGTTTAATAGTTAAATTTTAGATAAAAAGGATATTTTTTCCCAAAAAAGGGGATTAAAAAGGGATTTTATTAATTAATACAAACATTTTATACCATCTGGGTACCTCGCGAATATTGAACGAAAGTGCCGTCTAGCAGTAGCGCCTCTTCTTTAACAAGTTATCTAGTTATTTTCGTGTTTACAGATTTTTATAGCTAGCTTTGAAAAATCTATTGAATACTTAAGCACTTCCTACCGATAAAAATACATCAGAAAAAAATCAAGAAAATTAACGATTGAAAAATAAATAAACAGAATTAAAAAATGTTCACGTTTGCATTTGTTTCTAAAGTATGTTTATCAGTTGAAAGCTCTTAGATGTTCAAAACATTTTTTAATGACCGCTAAAAGAAGATTATAGGGTAAAAAACAGAAATTAAAAATAAATAAGAAAATTATGAATATAAGAATCAACTCCAAATTAATTACACTTTATCAGAGGGTCTTAGTAAACGCTAAATTTTGCATGTTATTTTCGATTTCTACAATTTTGTTTCTACAAAAACAACTAACATAATTTTCTCTGATACGCGGTTTGAAGTATTGTATGACGTGTTTAAAAAGTATTAAAAATTAATCGAAATTCCTAGTTATTATCCACTTGAATGCTAACCGAATTATTAAAAGAACATAATCATAAAATCCAACTATATTTTGTTGAAAAGTCTACTAAGATATTTTTGGTCGAAAATCTTTTTTGGTTAAAATTCAACAATTTTTGTTGAAAAGTAATCCTTTTTGGTTTAAAATTTACTTATTTGCGTATAAAATTAAACTATTTCATTGAAACTTCAACAATTTGGTTAAAAAATCGTCTCTTTCGGGTTTAAAATTAAACTATTTTCGTAGAAAATTGGACTATTGGTTGGAAATTAACTTTATTGTTAAAAATGAATGATTTCGGGTTGAAAAATCAACTGTTTTATAGGAAATTCATCTTTTTGGCTTGAAAATTCAACAATTTGGTTGAATTTTTTAATGAAAATCCTATTTTGAATTGAAAATTCCAATATTTTGTTGAAAAATCATCTCTTTTGGTAAAAATTTCATGTTTTTTGGTTAAAAATGCAACTGTTTGGTTGAAAATTAATCTGCTTTGGTTATATTGAACCTTTTTCGGATGAATTCGACTGTTTTTAATTTAAAATACAAATCTTTTTTGTTTAAAATATGAACTACACTGTAAAAAAAATTTCTGGTAATTTTACCACTTTCAGAGTAGGTCCGATTATTACCTACTCCCAAAGTAATGTTTTCACTGACATTTACGAATATCCACTTTTAATATGGAATTCAACTTTTAAGTTATGTAAGTTTCCAGACAGATTCTGTAAAATTACAATGCATTATGAATTTGTAGGTGATGGTATTCTAACCAAAAATATTCGATTTTTTATTCAACATGGCAAGTTTAGCATCTACATGAGAAATGTGAGTAATTATTTCATATTAAAAGAAAGGGAAAAATTCCCCTCTTCAAACGATTATTATTTATTGAACTTAATATATCCTTTTATTGTATATTTATACTATATTTTTTATCAATTTTGTAAATAAAAATTTCCATAATTTATACCGTTCTGAAACACTCTTTTACAAATAATTGTAATTTTACCATTTTTTTTATTATTCTCCGCAACTTTGAAACTTTAAAATTACTTGTACTTATACTACGTTAAGAGCTGTGCAAGTACGCCTCGTTATCAATTATCAAATTTCAAGACGTGAGATTACGTTGGAAAAAGGAATTTTTAACAGTTTCTGTACTTTTACCAGCGTCAAAGAAATCAACACTCTGAAATTAGGTCCATTTATTACCTACTCTGAAAGTCACAGATTCACACGCAGAAACTCTACTTCTACAACGCCTTGCTATAGTGTCAGTCTAAAAGTGGTAAAGTTACAAGATTGGTTGGAACTTCTAACATGCAAGTGGTATTCATCCTATAATCAGAGTAGTAAAATTGCACCAATTTTTTGTTGGTAATTTTACCATTCTAAGTGGTAGAATTTTTTTATTTTTTACAGTGTATTACAGTTTTTGTTAACAATTGATCTTTTGTGATTGAATATTCGACTTTTTGGTTAAAAATTTAACTACTTTGTTTTGTTTTTTTTTAATTGATCTTTTTGGTTGAAAATGTACCTCTTCTGTTGAAAATTCATCTTTTTGGCTTGGCAATTAAACAATTTGGTTGAAATTATTGTTCTTTTTTGACTAAAGAATCGCTTTTGGTTGAAAACCCAACAATTTGATTGAAAATTCGTTTTTTTTTTATATGAATTCAACTGTTTTCAAATTAAAAATTAAAATATATTTTGTTTGAAATATGAATTATTTTGGTAGTGCATTCAACTATTTGGCTAAAAATATACCTTTTTGTTGAAAATTCAAAAATTTTGTTAAAAAGACATCCCTTTCGGTTTAAAATGAACTTTTTGTTGAAAATTCATAATTTCACGTTGAAAATTTAACTTTTTTTGTAGAAAATTCGTCTTTTTGTCTTGAAAATTCAACAATTCAGTTGAAATTTTATTTTCTTGATTAAAACATCTTTTTTGGTTGAAAATTTGTCTTTTTTGGATGAATTTAACTGTTTTGAATTTAAAATTAATTTTTTTTAAATATGAAATATTACATTTTTCGTTGAGAATTAATCTTTTTTGGTTGAATGTTCAACTATTTTGTTTTTAACTACTTTGTTCATCATACTAGTTGAAAATGCATCTATTTGATTGAAAATTTACCTCTTTTTTTTTAAACACGTATCTTTGGGTTAAAAATTCAATACTATTATGGTAGTACACTTAACTATTTGGGTAAAAATGACCTTTTTTGTTGAAAATAAATAATTTCGGGTTTAAAATACCACTATCTGGTTCAAAACCCGTCTTTCTGGTTTGAAATTCATCTCTTTTTGTAGAATTTTTCTATCTTTTTGGGTTCAAAATACTACTGTTTAGCTGAGAATTAATCTTTTTTGGTTAAAAAATGTATTAATTGATTAAAAATTTAATTATTTTGTTAAAAAGTCATCTTTTTTAGTTTAAATTTGAACTGTTTTTTTTTTAATTCATACTTGCAGGTTGAAAATTCATATTTTTGGCTTAAAATTCGATATTTTGGTTAAAAAATCAACTATTTTGTTGAAAAGTCATTTTTGTATGCATAGTACTATTTTTTATTTGGAATTAAAATATTTTCTGGTTTAAATATCAACTATTACACTTTTTGTTTGAAATTCATCTTTTTTGGTTAAATTCAACTACTTGGTAAAAAGTTGTATTAATTTTTTTAAAGCTATTTTCGTGGTTGAAAATTCTATTCCCCTATTTTCGTGAAAACTCTCCTTTAAAGGCGTCTTCTTTTTAATGTCTTAAATTTTTGTTTATGAATCTTGAAAAAATGAATCGAAAAATTCTTAAAAAAGAGGAAAATTGGGTCGAAATTCTCGATTTTAGGTGCTGTTATGACTTCTATTATTGTAGTACATTATTAACTTTTTTTGTTGAAAATTCGTAATTTCGGGTGGAAAATTCATCGATTTTGTTGAAAAATCGCCTTTTTGGTTTAAAAATGCAAATGTTTGGACGAAAATTTATCTTTTTTTAGTTAAAAATTAAATTATTTTGTTGAAAATTCAACAATTTTGTTAAAAAGTCATCCTTTTTGGTTAAAAATTCGGCTTTTTTGTTGAAAATTCAACCAGTTTGGTAGAAAATTCCAATTTTCTTTTTGAAAATTCAACTGTTTTGCATTAAATTATGTATTTTTGGCTTGAAAATTCAATAGTATGATTGAAAAATAAGCTATTTTGTTGAAAAGTCGTCCTTCTGGATGCATTAAACTGTTTTTCAATCAAAATTAAAATCATTTTTGTTTAAATATCAACTATTACATTTTTCGTTGAGGATTCCTCTTTTTTGGTTTAAAATTAAACTATTTGGATAAAAGCTGAATTACTTTGTTAAAACTTATTCTTGTTTTCTGCTGAGGTTTCATCATTTTAGTTGAAAATTCATTGCTTTAGTTGAAAATATAACTATTTTGTTAAAAAATTAGTTGTTTTTTTTTTGTTGGAAATTGATCTATTCAGTTAAAAATTCACCTCTTTTGTTGCGAATGCAATATTTTTACTTGAAATATTAGGAATTTGACAAATTTGAATTTAATATTACTACCTACATTAATTTTATTTCAAAGAATCTATTTCCCTATTTTCGTGAAAATCGCCTTTACAAGCGTCTTGTTTTCTAATGCCTTGAATTGTTGTTTATGATTCTTCAAAAATGAATCGAAACCTTCTAAAAAAGAGAAAATTGGGTAAAAATTCTGGATTTTAGGTATTTCAGGGGCTTTTCAAAAATTTAAGGGGAAAAAGGGGACGAACTTTGATCTATGGTACATATAATTCAAGGGGAGAAAATGCTTTACCTTGGATTCGAGTTTCCAAAATTTGCTTCTGGATAGTCCCAGGGAAGTTCTAGATTAGTCCAGGAATCGTAGCTGTCGGGGAAATAATACCAGTGAAGCAATACAGAGCGATCTCGTCGCAAGCATGGCCGAGCATATTCTTCTTCCAGAGGGTCAACGGTTGGATAAATAATATGGGTAGCATCCGCCTCATTCTCAGCGATTGTGCCCTGATGACGACGAACGACTTCTTTTACTTTCGTGGCCGTCGCTTTATCGATATCGGATCTTACGAATATGCTGGGTAATGCTAAGCATCTATTTTGAACTAAGGCACGTTCCATAGCCGTTAGCATATCGATCAAAAGATTCATCCGAGAGCCCGACTGCAAAAAACTGTTGTGAGTACGAGAAGATTGAGGAAGAAAATAAAGGCCACGGACTCCCTTCAGAGACAAAAAATAGTGTAAATAGTGTCAAAAATTTGAAAAAATAGTGTCATAAAATTGTTCAAGTATTGAACATACGTGTAGTCCGAATTTAAAAGTGAGAAGTCCGAAACCAAAATGTTTGCAATGGAAAATTGACTTTATTTTTTAAGCAAAAATTGCCAGTTTTCTAACTTAATATTTTCAAAATGTTAAAATGAACATTAATGTTTATTAAAAATGTTTTTTTAACCTATAAATGATCAAAATTCCTATTTATTTATCGCAGGCTTTACAGGTTGAAAATTAATCGGTTTCGGTTGAAAATTATAATTTAAATTGATGCAGTTTTAAATGTTTTTTGAAATAGTTAAATTTTGAAGATTTACAATTGTAAACTATTTAATTTAAAAAATGTATAAATACAAATTCTTAAATTTTGATATTAAAAATCAAAAATAAAATTTTCAATTATAATCTTCCGAATTGGAGAAATTTTGAATGTAAGTCATCAAAATTACAGATCTTTCATTGTAAAACTTAAAACTTGCATAATTTTTAATTGTACATTTTCAAAATTAAAAACTCTTGCATTTTAAAGATTTTCTGAATAAAAATTCTTAAATTTAAATCATTTTAAAGGTCAAAAATCAAGTTTTTAATTAAAATTACTTAATTTTAAATTATAAATGTTCAAAGTTAAAAACTCTTCAATTTTTAAAGATTTACAATTGAAAATTCTTGAATTTTGATAACATAAAATTACAAATTATTCAATTTTCAATATTTCTATTTTACAGGTATGTAATTTGGAATATTTTTTCGGAGTGGTTCAATTTATTTATTTCTGTAGAAATTTTAAATTTTTTGATTAAAAATGCAATTGCCTGGTTAAAAATTAATGGTTAAAATAAAAATAATCTGTTTTTGTTGATGATTGAAAATTCATTTTTTTTAGTTAAACCCAACTGTTTTTCATTTTAAATTATAATCTTTTTTTGGCTGAAATATCAACGATGACATTTTTTTTAATTCATCTTTTTAGATTGAAAATTCAACTCATTGTTTGAAAGTTGAACTAACTTCTGAGAAAGCTAATTTTTTGGTTGAAGATTCATAATTTCAGTTGTAAATTAACTTTTTTGATTGAAAATTCATATTCTCGTTTGAAAATTCAACTGTTTCGTAGAAAATTCGTCTTTTTACCTTGAAAATTTAATAATTCGGTACATAGTTAAACTAATTTGTAGAAAATTCTTTTTTTTTGTATTGAAAATTAATTGCCGTGAATTAAAATTTAACTACTCTATTTTTGGTTAAAAATTGGCCTTCTTTATTTTAAAAATGCAACTATTTAGTTAACAATGGTTGCAAATGAAAAAAAAATCAATCAAATAAAATTTAGACTAGCATTACATCCATTGTTCAAACTATGCAGTTGAAAATTTACATAATTTGTTGAAAAATTTTCGTTTTGGTGGAAAATTAATCTTCTTGATTGAAAAGTTGATTATTTGGCTAAAAATGTATGTATTTTGTTGAAAATTCGCCTTTTCTGGTAGAAAATTAATCTTCTTGGTTGAAAATTCAATTATGTGTTTAAAAATTTATCTTTTTTTGATAGAAAATTAATCACATACATTGTTTAAACTATTTAGTTGAAAATTCGCCTTTTTGATAAAAAATTAATTGTCTTGGTTGAAAATTCAACGATTTGGTTAAAAAAAGGATTTTACTACAAATTCGTCTTTTCTAGTGGAAAATATTTATCAAATTAAAATATTTTTCAAGGAAAAGTAAAGAGAAAGTGGTATTAGCGGACAATTGTGAGAAAATAGTGCAAAAAAGTGCCAAATAGTGAAAATAGTGTGATGAGTCCGAGACCTGAAAATAAATTAAGACAGGAAGAAAGTTTATGTACCTTCCCAACTGGGAAATCGAAACGGCGCCATCCATTTTCTTGCTTAAACTTGTAAGCTGTTGCTAATATGTGACATAAACCACCGCCTGGTTTAAAATCGAGAAAGCATTTGATCTGAAAATGTATGTTGGAAGAATGTAGAATAGTTGCTGGTATAAAGATTTTAAAAAGTTAAAGATTTTTTAAACTTACGGGAATCCTGGTCATCTGTGGTTTTGAAACATTTTTGCCAAGATTGTCTTCTTGGAATTGAAGCAGTTGTATCACCAAAGTTGCCAAGCTTTTATTGGTAGGAGGATCAGTTTGTACATACTGAAATTTTTAATAAATTCGAAACTTGTTAATGTTAACTGATTTGCTCAAATTAATCATATGGAATTTCATGTTCACACATTTTATTATTGTTTTAGTACAAAGTTATAAATTAAAATGGACAACATAATGTAATGAAGGTGGAGAATACAAAATTTATTAAAGAAAAAAATTACACGTTTCTTATTTTGACTACCTAATTATCAAACTGAACTATATCCTTCAACTTGAAGTACTATAATATATAATTAATAACCATACATTAAAATAAATATTCAAATAGCTAAATCGGCTTTTATACCATTTTAGTTTTAATCGGCTTTCAGTAACCTGTAACTTTAATTTAAATATAAGATTTTATCCCAGCAGATTTTATAGGCAAATAAAAAAATTAATAAGTTAATGTAGGATTTTATATCGTCATAAAATGTTCTTAAGAGACATTCTGGAATTATGAGTCTTACAGGTATCTTCCATTTCCGACATTGATCCATTTTTAAGATGTTCACTATTGGAAATTCGCCAACTTGCTTAGTTTTGAATGTTTATAGTTTAAAATCATAAAATTTTGAACATCTTTTTGAAATAGTTCTATCTTAAAGATTTGTAATTCTAGATCCTTCAATTTTTAATGTGTATAATTTTACAATTTTTAAGAGTTACAGTTGAAAAATCGGGAATTTTAAAAATGTATAAATAAAGATTCTTAAATTCTCATGATTTTTGAAATCAAGTCAAGTTTTCAATTATAAATCTTACAAATTGCAGAAATTTCGAATGTAAAGCTTAAAAATTACAGAATGTCTAATTATAAAACTTGCATAATTTTTAATTGTAAACTGTTAATAAACTAAAAAGTCTTCAATTTTAACGATTTATAATTCCAAGTTCTACAATTTTGAAGATTGGAATTGAAGATACTTCAATTTTTAATGTGCATAATTTAAATTAACGTAGTTTTGAATGTTTTTTTTTAATAGTTACATTTTATAAAGTTAATAATAACAATTACAGAATTTTTAATGGCAAATTTTTCAAATTTGGAACATTCTTTTTGGAACAGTTCAATTTTGAAGATTTACAATTAAAAACTATTTAATTTTTAAAATTCCTAAATGAAAATTCTTAAATTTTGATGATTTTGTAAATGAAGTCATGTTTTCAATTCTAATCTTCCAAACTGAAGAAATTTCGAAAGTAAATCATAAAAATTACAGAATTCTTCCTTGTAAATTTTCAAAATTAAAAACTCTTCCACTTTCAAAAATGTACAGTTCAAAGTTCTGCAATTTTGAAGAGTTACAATTGAAAACACTTTAATTTTAAAGACGTGTAAATAAAATGTCTTAAATTTTGATGATTTTGATGACCAAAAGTCAAGTTTTCAATTCCAAATCTTTCAAATTGAAGACATCACGAACGTAAATCATAAAAATTAGATAAATTTTAATTGTCAATTTTCAAAATTAAAAACTCTTCAATTTTAAAGATTTATAATTCAAAATTCTGAAATTTTGAAGAGTTACGATTCAAAATTCTTGAATCTTCAAAATATAGAATTACAAATTATTCAGTTTTCAATATTTCTATTTTGAATGTATGTAATTTGGAAATTTTTTGTTGGAATAGTTTTATTTTGAAGACTTACAACTAAAAATTCTTCAATTTTAACGATTAAAAAATTTTAATTCTTCAATTCTGACCTTTTACAATTTATTGAAAACCCCTTACATTTTAAAGATGCATAAATAAGAATTCTTAAATTTGGGCGATTTTGAAAATCAAAAGTAAATTTTTCAATTCTAAATGTTTCAAATTGAAGAAATTTCGAATGTAAATCATCAAAATTACAGCTTCTTAAATTGCGAAACCTAACTTGCATAATTTTTAATTAAAAATTTTCAAAATTAAAAAATCTTGAATGCTAAAGAAGTATAAATTAAATTCTTAAATTTTTATGATTAAAATTCTAGTTTTCAATTCTAAATCTTGTCAATTAAAGAAATTTCGAACATCAATCATCAAAATTACAGAATTTTTCATTGTAAATTTTCCAAATTAAAAACTCTTTAATTTTAAATATTTATGATTCAACGTTCTGAAATTTTAAAGAGTTAAAATTAAAAATTCTTGAAACTTCAAAAGAAAATATTACAAATTATTCAATTCTTGAATCTTCAAAAGATAGAATTACAAATTATTCAGTTTTCAAAATTTATATATTAAACGTATGTAATTTCGAATATTTTCACAACAGTTCTATTTTGATGATTTTCAATTGAAAATTCTTCAATTACAACTATTTTCAATTTGAAATTCTTCAATTCTGAAGATTTACAATTGAAAACTCTTACATTTTAAAGATGTATAAATATAAATTCTTAAATTTGGTGAAGTTTTCATTTCTAAAATCTTCCAAATTAAAGAAGTTTCGAATGTAAATCATTAAAATTACAACTTTTTAAATTGTGAAACTAAAAACTTGCGTAATTTTTCAAAATATAAAAACTCTTTAATGTTCAAGATGAATAAATAAAATTCTTACATTTGAATGTTTTTGAAAATGAAAATTCAAGTTTTCAATTTTAAATCTTCAAAATTGAAGAAATTCCGAATGTAAATCATAAAAATTGCAGAATTTTTAATTGTAAAACTTAAAACTTGCGTAATTTCTTTATTATAAATTTAAAAAATTAAAAAATCTTCAAAGTTAAAGATGTATAAATAAAATTCTTTAATATTTATGATTAAAATTCAAGCCTTCAATTAGAAATCTTCCAAATTTAAGAAATTTCGAACGTCAATCATCGAAATTACATATTTTTCATGAGAATTACAGATTGTTTATTGTACATGTTCAAAATTAAAAACTCTTTAATTTTAAATATTTATAATTCAAAGTTCTGCAATTTTAAAGAGTTACAATTAAAAATGATTGAATCTTTAAAAGATATAATTACAAATTATTCAGATTTCAAAATTTATATATTAAAGGTATGCAATTTTGAAATTTTTGTTGCAATAGTTCTATTTACAATTGAACACTCTTACATTTTAAAGTTGTATAAATATAAATTCTTAAATTTGTATGATTTTGAAGATCAAAAGTCAAGTTTTCAATTTTAAATCTTCCAAATTGAAGAAATTTCGAATGTAAATCATTAAAATTACAGATTTTTAAATTGTAAGACTTAAAACTTGCATAATTTTTAATTTAAAATTTTCAAAATTAAAAACTCTTGGATGCTAAAGAAGAATAAATAAAATTCTTAAATTTGGAAAGTTGAATGTCAAAATTGTTGAATTTTTCATTGTAAATTTTGAAAATTTGTAACATTTTTTTGGAATAGTTCAATTTTGAAGATATAAAATTGAAAAATCTTCAATCTTAACGATTTGCCATTAAAATTTGTTCAATGTTGATCATTATAAAAATTATAAAAAAATAAATATTATTTTTATATCGATCTAAGATTATGAGAATTTGACATTCCAATTCAAACTAAAGAATTTCCATTCAATCGCAAGAACTTCATGAGCTAACAGAATTTTATAATGTCCAAATGACCTATGCTAATAAACTGTCAAACTGGACAATGGAAAAAAAAAATCAAAATACAAAAAGCACGCGATAAGTGAGCGGAAACATAGGATCTTCAGTGTGGACATAATGAATAAATGAATCTAAAGATTATTATATATAAAAATATATTATACAATTATTTTTAAATACAGTTTAAAGAACGGTGACTAATAAATTTGGTTCCTTCATAAGGAGTACAAAGAAGTTCGACTAAACAAACTTCTTTCTAAGATTTCCAAATGAAGGTTTTCTTCCACGAAATCGAGCATAAACAAACTTTTTTTAAGCCTTGACTCCAATTCAAACCCCCACTCCAAAATGCATTTTAGAATTTTAGAAAAAAACTGAATCGTTCAAAACCCGAAACAAAAGATGATAAAACATGAAAAACATAATCGACTATCGCCCAACAAAAAATAATGATTCTGTGCAAGCATTTATTAATAAATAATCGATTTTCAAGATGGTCAACACACACATTGACATTTGAGTGTGCTCCAAAATTATAGGTTATGCATTGTCGGATTAAAAAGAACCCTGAGAAATTTGATCCGCAGTCATGAAAAGTACATTTAATTGTAGAGCAAGAGGATCTTTATTCGAAAATACTGCAAGATATACCATGATCGGCCTGGAAAGCATTTAAAAGGGATTCCACAAAATACGTCTGATAGACGCCGGGTTATGGACTCACCTTCTTGCAGGTTTTCAGGAGCCACTGTTTGACTCCATCCAGCTGTGTGAGGATCTCCGGAGATTCGAAAAACTTAATATTTGGACCTCCGTCCTTCTTCGGACCCAACGAGATCATCTCGGAAGGGAAATTGTCTCAAAATCCGTTAAAACTCCAAAGAAACAACGCCGTGAAAACCACAAACATTACACCACCGCACACACGCTTAAACCAAATCCGCCCGCCAATCAGCGTTGCATCAAGACCTTTTTTCAACTCGCGATCCCTCCGGGAAAAAGATGGATTCCCACGTCACGCCCATTCACTTTCCAGGAATTTTACAACGACATTCTGTAGGAAAAATCTTAAAAAAACTGTTAAAATCTATTATTTTTCAGGCATCTTCCTAGAAAATATATTTTTGTTGGTATCGCTACCCACAAGATGAAAAGAATTTTTATGAAAACACTAGTCAAAGAGCGGGAAAATTCAAACTTTTTTGAGAATGAAACGATTTTGAAGGTTTTGAAGTTTATTTGCAGAAAACGCAGAAAATAAGACATTTCATAAATTTTCTATGTTAGGATTTTTAGATTATTTTTAGATTATATTATAATTCGATTTTGATAATACATTTTTACGACATCTATGAAAGATATTCTTAATTCTTGGTCAGGGTGGCCGCAAAACTTCATTTTCAAAACTTCCTGACTAGAAATATTATTCAAAGACCAGATTTTTATTTTTTACCATTTTCAATATGAAATTATGCTTTTATAAATGGAATAAAATAATTACAAATTAAAATTTAATAACTTGAAATTTTTTCTACAAAGTAATCGAATTTTCATTTAAAAATATTGAACTTTAACCAAAAACAGTTGAATTTTCAATCAAATAATTAGATTTTTTAGAGAACAATTGAATTTTCAACATTTCAAAAAAAATGCGTTCACTTTAAAAGGAATGTTCAACAAAACAGTTGAACTTTCGACCATGAAAGATTGCGTTTTAACAAAACACTCGAATTTTCACCAAAATAATTAAATTTTCAACAAATTGATTGAATTTTAAACCAAATATTGGAATTTTCTACCTACAAAGATGAATTTTCAACCAAATATAATCGAATTAAAAAAAAAAAAAAAAAAAAAAAAACAGTTGAGTTTTCAATAAAAATTTCTCAACCAAAAATATAATAGTTGATATTTCAACAACATAAAAACTAATTTTCAAAAAAAAAGTTAAATTTTCAATCAAAGAGTTGGATTTTTAATAAAATAATTGAATTTCAACCACATAAAAGTTGCATTTTTAACCACTTTTAAATTTCAACCTACAAAGATGAATTCTCAACCAAAGAGTCGAATTTTCAACCAAGAAGAAATATTTTCTACACAAAAAAAAATTTTCAACAAAATACGTGAATGTTTTTAAAAAATAGTGAAATTTTCAAAGAAAAAAAAAGAATTTTCAACTAGAAGTGAAAAGTTAAATTTACAATGGAAAAATTAATATTCAACAAAAAAACGAGTTTTTAAAAAATAGTTAAATACACAATCAAAGAGTTGAATTATTATTTAAATAATTACATTTTCAACAAAATAATAGTTGAATTTTCAACCTACAAAGATGAATTCTCAACTAAAAAGTCGCATTTTCTATCGAGAAGATTAATTTTCTACAAAAAGAAGACGAATTTTCAACAAAATACGTAATGTTCAAACAAATAGTTGAATTTTCAACTAAAAAAGATTAATTTCCAACCAAAAATCGAGTTAAATTTCATAAAAAATTAATGTTTAACAAAATAGTTAAATTTTCAACCAGAGTGGAATTTTCAATAAAATAATTAAACTTGCATAAAAACATGAAAGATGAATTTATAAACACTTGCATTTTCATACTACGAAGAAGGATTTTCAACAAAAAATATTAATTTTCTACTAAAAGAAAAAGAATTTTCAACAAAATACATGAATTTTCAAACAAATAGTTGAATTTTGAACTAAAAAAAAAAAAAAAATTTCAACCAAAATTTGAAAAGTTTAATTTTCAGTAAAAAATTGAAAAGCTAAATTTTCAGTATAAATGGAAAAGTTAAATTTTCAGTAAAAAAAATGAAATAAAAAAAAAAATAGTTAAATTTTCAATCCAAGAGTTGAATTTTTTTTTAAAAGAATTAAATTTGCAACAAAATATAAAAGTTGAATTTTCAATCTGCGAAGAAGGATTCTCAACCAAAAAGTCGAATTTTCAACCTAGAAGATTAATTTTATCAACAAAAAAAAATGAATTTTCAACAAAATACATGAATTTTCAAACAAATAGTGGAATTTTCAACTAAAAAAGATCAATTTTCAAGAAGAAATAGAAAGTTTGAATTTTTGGTAAAAAATTAATTTTCAACAACAAAAAAACATATTTCAACGAAATAGTCCATTTTTCAATCAAGGAGATGAATTTTCTACAAAACAGTTTAACTTTAAACCAGAAAATATTAATTTTCTGTCAAAAAGAAAAATTTTAAACAAGTTAATTTAATTTTCACCCAAAGAGATGAATTTTCATCTAAAATGATAAATGGTTAACAACAAAAAAGATAAATGTTAAAAAAAAAATTAATTTTCAACAAAGTAGGTCAACTTTCAACCAAGAGGTTGAATTTTCCAACTAAAAAGACGAATTTTCAGAAAATAAAGATTTTTCCTCGATGAAAAAAGAAATTTGTATCCAAATTGTTGATTTTTCAAGCCAATTAGGGATGAATTTTCAATAAAAAATTTAATTTCCAATCAAAAAGATGCATTTTTAACCCAAAAAGAGTATTTTTCAAACAAGAAGATTTGTTTTCTACGAAAGAAGATGAATTTTCAACGAAAAAAGATACATTTTGAATAGAAAATGAAGAAGTAATATTTTGAGTTTAAAAAACTAATTTTTAATAAAAAAAGTAGTTTTTATCAAAATAGTTAAATTTTCATTTAAAAAAAAAAATTTGCGAGAAAAATATCAAATCAGCAACCAAAAAAAAAAACGTTAACGAAGTGTTTCAACTTTTACCTACAAGTAGTTGAATTTTCAGCAAAAAATCTAAAATTCTTGACAAATAACGTAATAGTATATGTAGATATTTCAGCCAAAATATTTTAATTTAAAATAGGAAACTGTTCAATTCAACCAAAGAGACGAATTTTTAAACAAAATAGTTGACTCTTCAAACAAAAAAAATTGATTTCCAACAAAAAAAGACAAATTGTCAACCAAAAAGACGATTGAATGTTCATCCCGCAAATATTAATTTTCTACCAAAAAAAAACGCTTTTTCAACAAAATAGTTTAATTTTCAACCAAAGAGATGAATTTTCAACTAAAATGATCAATAATCAACAAAAAATATGAATTCTCGACGAAAATTGTAGTAATAGATATTTCAACGAAAATAGATTTTAATTAAAAATAAAAACAGTTGAATTTAACACACACACAAAATTTTTCAAACATTAGTTGAATCATCAACCAAAGAAGGTTAATTTTCAACCAATAATAAAAAAAGATGAAATTTCTACCAAAAGAGATGATTTTCAAAATCGAAAAGAAGAATTAAAAAAAAAGTTGAATTTGCAAACAAATTATAAAATTTGTAACTAAAATTCAACAGAGAAAAAAATAAATAGAAATATAAATAAAAGGTAAATAAATGACTAACAACAATATTTGTAACATAGAATCTTTTATTTATACAGATTAAAACAATTTTGAATTAAAATAAAAAAATGTCAATGTTCAAAATATGAAAGAAAAAGAATTTTCAACAAAATACATGAATTTTCAAACAAATGGTTGAATTTTCAACTAAAAAAAAAAAAAAAAAATTTCAACCAAAACTTGAAAAGTTTAATTTTCAGTAGAAAATTGAAAAGCTAAATTTTCAGTAAAAATTGAAAAGATAAATTTTCAGTAAAAAAATGAATTAAAGAAAAATGAATTTAAAAAAAAATAGTTAAATTTTCAATCCAAGAGTTGATTTTTTTTTAAAGAATTTAATTTGCACCAAAATATAAAAGTTGAATTTTTAAACACTTGAATTTTCAATCTGCTAAGAAAAATTCTCAGCCAAGAAGTCGGATTTTCAACCTAGAAGATTAATTTTCTCAAAAAAAAAAAAAAAAAATGAATATTCAACAAAATACATGAATTGTCAAACAAATAGTTGAATTTTCAACTCAAAAAAAAAAAATATATTTCAACCAAAAATTGAAAAGTTTAATTTTCAGTAAAAAATTCAATAATCAATATCAATCAATCAATAATCAACAAAAAATATGATTTCTCGACGAATAATGTAGTACTAGATATTTCAACCAAAATAGATTTTAATTTAAAATAAAAACAGTTGAATTTAACACACACACAACATTTTTCAAACAAATTAGTGGAATCATCAGCCAAAGAAGGTTAATTTTCAACCAATGATAAAAAAAGATGAAATTTCTACCAAAAGAGATGATTTTTAAAATCGAAAAGAAGAATTAAAAAAAAAGTTGAATTTGTAACTAAAATTCAACAGAGAAAAAAATAAATATAAATATAAATAAAAGGCAAATAAATGATTAACAACAATATTTGTAACATAGCATTTTTTATTTATACGCATTAAAACAATTTTAAATTAAAATAAAAAAATGTCAATGTTCAAAATATTTTTACTAACCAATTACAACTCTGATTGACTTAGTTTCTTGCATCGAAATTTTCTTCTTCTCTAAATTAATTTTCCAGCTAAAACAATCAAGAAAAAAAGTTTATTTAATTTGCACAACAATAATTATTAACTTTTTTCCCCTTATTTTTTTGGCAAAATTAACTTGGACAGAAAGGCCAGAAACGAAGTCAACTGGAGTTGTAATTGGTTAGAAAAATTATTTTGAATTTTAGCTCCGTCAAAGGCAGCCTCACTTTTCTCTGATTTCCATGTTTTCCATGGCCACCAGGTTGGAATTTAAATTTGATAAAATTTAATTTTTAAGACATTTAAAAAATTTTTATTTTTAAAATTTAAATTTCCCTGTTGAAAATCTTCGCACAGGAAATAAAATAAATATTCAAAAACCCCGCCTCATGTTGCGGAAAGATGTAACAAGATGGCCGGCGGAAGTAGACGTCATCAGTGCCACTGCCAACTAAACGAGCTCGTTACGAGCTGCGATTTTCAACGGGGAAAAGTGACTTTTCTCCGATCCTTCCAATCTTCATACAGTTTTCCACGCTAGGTACGTCACCCAGTGCAGCGCAATTTTTAATAGCAGTTACGCGGAGTGCACAATTTCTCGTGAATTTCGTAAAAAAGTTTCCCTTGTGCGTGATAGACATATTGTTATTTTTGGAGCACCTGATCTGTCTGATGCTCTGATAAATTTTAAGCCATTGCATCTTTTTATAATTTAGCTCTGAAAGTTTATAATTATTAGTTTATAATTCAGAATAACATTGTTCTGTCAGAGCGATTTCGCTCAAGTGCAGCGCACTTTGACGTACATCCTCACATGTGTACCTTGTTCCGTGTTCAAGGCTGCCATATATTACAGAATTAGAGTTTTCATTGTCAGTTGAAATCACGTAGAAGACCGCTGATTATATATGCCACGACTTCACAGCTTTCCTTTATTTGCAGAGTCACCCAAAAGGTATCAGACAGAGAACTTGACGAACAAAAATTAATAAATATGTTTATTTGGGACTGGTTCACCGGAGTTTTGGGTTATCTCGGTAAGTTTTACACTGGAATTTCCATTTTTTTACACTTTTAAAGATTTATCGACTAGTTTTTACGACGTCAAGATCAAAGTTCAATTCTAGTCGAAAAGATTTCTTCTTAACGTAATTTTTTAAAGGTTTCTTCGTTGACAGACTGTATTTAATTTCTCGTGGCTTTTGTATTTTATCAAACAGATGTTTGTAATTAGGATCCATAATGATAGTTATAGTCGATTTTTTCTGTTAATGAGAAGTCGAAACTTTTGCAGACTTCACACTCTTTCCCCTTTTTTAAAGAATTTATCTTTTTTCATCAGTTTTCAAAAAACGTCCCTTTTTTCTCGTTTTTTCGCTTTAATGCGAACTGAATGAATACAACCGAATCAGATAATCCAACAATATTCGATTAAAGTTAATTATTTTTAATTTAAAAGTGTACTATTATATTTTTGGTTCAGGATTGATGTATTTTGGTTTGAAATTTAATTATTTTGTTGAAAATTAAAATATGTTGTCAACGTCATCTTTTTTGGATAGACAATTCGTCTTCTTGTATTGAAATTCATCTTTTGGTAGAAAAATCCACTTTTTTATTTGAAAAATAATTCTTTTTAATTGAAAATTTTACTATTATATTTATTATATTTTTGGTTCACAATTCGTCTCTTTCGGTTGAAAATTTAATTATTTTGTGGAAAATTGAACTGTTTTGTTGAACATTCGTCGTTTTGTATAGAAAATTTCTACTTTTGGATAGAACATTTGTCCTTTTGGATTGAAAATTCATTTTTTGAAGAAAAATCAACTTTATTGGTTGAAAATTAATTCTTTTTAATTGAAAAATATACTGTTATACTTTTGGTTCAGAATTCATCTCTCTTCGGTTGAAAATTTAGGCTGTGTGTAGTCTCCCCGATAAATTGCGGGAGTTGGAAAATGGGATGGGGTGAGTCCAAAATGAGTTGTCCCGAAAACTCAGGACGACTAGCCAAGCTTATGAAAAATATTGGACTAGTTATCCCGAATTTCGGGGCGACGGGACACTTCGGAAAATTTAACTGTTTTGTTGGGCATTCGTCTTTTTTTATAGAAAATTTCTATTTTCGGGTAGAAAATTTGTACTTTTGGATTGAAAATTCCTTTTTTAATGAAAAATCAACTTTATTGGTTGAAAATTAATTCTTTTTAATTGAAAAGTATACTATAATCTTTTGGGTTCAGAATTCATCTCTTTCGGGTGAAAATTTCTACTTTCGGGTAAAAAATTTGTCCTTTTGGATTGAAAATTCCCTTTTTAAAGAAAAATCAACTTTATTGGTTGAAAATTAATTTTTTTAAATTGAAAAGTATACTATAATATTTTGGGTTCAGAATTCATCTCTTTCGGTTGAAAATTTAATTATTTTATTGAGAATTTAACTGTTATTGAACATTCGTCTTTTTATATAGAAAATGTCTACATTTGGATAGAACATTCGTCCTTTTGGATAGAAAATTCATGTTTTTAAAGAAAAATCAACTTTATTGGTTGAAAATTAATTATTTTTAATTGAAAAATATACTGTTATACTTTTGGTTCAGAATTCATCTCTCTTCGTATGAAAATTTAGACTGTGTGTAGTCTCCCCGATAAATTGCGGGAGTTGGAAAATGGGATGGGCTGAGTCCAAAATGAGTCGTCCCGAAAACTCAGGACGACTAGCCAAACTTATGAAAAATATTGGACTAGTTATCCCGAATTTCGGGGCGACGAGACACTTCGGAAAATTTAACTATTTTGTTGGACATTCGTTTTTTTTTATAGAAAATTTCTATTTTCGGGTAGAAAATTTGTCCTTTTGGATTGAAAATTCATTTTTTAAAGAAAAATCATTTTATTGGTTGAAAATTAATTCTTTTTAATTGAAAAGTATACTATTATACTTTTGGTTCAGTATTCATCTCTTCCGGTTGAAAATTTAATGATTTTGATGAAAATTCTTCTTTTTGGATAGAGAATTCATCACTTTAGATTGAAAATTCATATTTTGCTGGAATTTTAATTGAAAAGTCTACTATTATCTTTTTCATTCAGAATTAATCTCTTTTGGTTTAAAATTCAATTCCTTGTTTGAAATTTTGTTTCTTTCTTGACTAAAAAATCTTTCTTAGTTACAAATTCATCTCTTTTGGTTAAAAATGCAACTGCTTGTTTGAAAATTACTATTTTGGTTTATGATTAAACTATTTTTGTTAAAAATGGGACTTTCGGTTGAATTCCACTGTTTTTTATTTATAATTAAAATATTTTTTTTGTAGAATTATCAACTATTATATTTGTTGTAGAGAATTCATTTTTAAAGGTTGAAAATTCTACTACCTGCTTGGGGGTTCAGTTTGTTAAAAATATAATTTTATTGTTAAAGATTCAATACTGGTTGAAAATTTAACTATTTTGTAGAAAATTAATTTGTTGTTGTTGAGAATTAACTTTTTTAACTGAAAATTTAACTATTCCATTTCCATGTGGGTTGAAAATTGATCTTTTTTAGTTAGAAATTCATCTATTTATTGAAAATTTAACTATTTTGGCGGAAAATTCCCCTTGTCTTGAAAATCCAACAATTTAGTTGATTTTTTTTTTCTTTCTTTATTGAAAAATCTTTCTTGGTGGAAATTTCAACTCTTGTTGAAAACTCGTCTTTTTGGATTGAATATTCATCTTTGTAGGTTGAAAATTCAACAATTTGGTTAAAAATGTCAGTTTTTTGTTAAAAATTCGTCTCATTTGCTTGAAAATTTAACCATTTGGTTGTAAAGGCAACTGTTGGGTTAAAAATTCAACTATTTGGTTAAAAATTCATCTTTCTTGGTTGAAAATGAACTTTTTTGTCTAAAGTTCATTTTTTTGTTTTGTTTAAAATTCAAATGTTTTCTAGAACATTCGATTTTTTAGCTTGAAATCTTAACACTTTTGTTGAAAATTCGTCTTTTTGAGTTGAGTCCTAAATTATTTTTATCGCAAAGAATTATTCCCCTATTGTCTTGAAAAATCACCCTATTTCTCCTGTTTTTATACCATTTTAGGCTGTGAAGTCTGCCTTTGTCATAAAGGCATTTATTTTTAACATCGACAAAACTTTCTAAATTTTTAGCCTGAGTTCAAACTAGTTTTGAATTCGGAATTCGGGACGAGAGTATCCAATTAAGACATGACACTAAATTATTAAAGAATATGATTTACATAAATCAGCTGAGTTCGATTTCCCTTTACAAACGTCAATTAGAAATCAGTTAGTTTGATAAATACTGACGAGTTAACTGATAACTGTTTACTGTTAACTGATAAAAACTTGAGTTCTTTAGGTATACCGATATGCATTTGTCGTGGAAAATTTGCCATTCTTGGCTTGCCCTATTCGGGTCGTCATTCCCTGTTAAAAGTGGCTGGAGAAGAAAATCTTCTAGATCCTGTTGAGATTTCTTTCGAAAGTAAGTGAGTTTGGAGCTTGTGCATGAATTTTTGTTTACATTGCAGGATTATGGAAGAAAAGTGGGAAGCTCCTGTTTCTCGGTCTGGATAATGCAGGAAAAACAACGCTGCTACATATGCTCAAAGATGACCGACTAGCTCAACATGTACCTACGTTGCACCCAAGTAACTAACTTATATTAACAACATTTTTTTAAATCGGAATTAAATAACCAGTTATTCCTAAATAAAGGCTGTTAGTTTAACTTCTCTTACAATTAGTAGTGTAGAAAACCCAAGAAAATTCAAATATCAATGGATAAAAGTCTCGAAGGCTTTGAAGAAATTAGTTTAAATTAACAGAAAATGTTTCCTTTTGTGGTATTGAAATTACCAAATGTTAATATCTTAATGTTAATGTTAATAATCTTTACTTTATTGTTTAAACGGTCTTTAATAATTATTCGTAAATCCAATTGAACTATAAGTTATTGAGGGTGGCCACTGAACCGGAAATGTGGGAACTGACCTGCTATTTTTTGTGACCGGGAAATGGCTCTGAATTAATTTTTTACCGGGAAGTTTACAAAATTTTAGAAGAAAGGAAAATGCAGTTTTTTAGGCTTAAACAATTAAAAGTGTTTGAATTCTTTAGTTTTTGATCAAAAAAGTTTTAAGTTGATCAATTGTAAATATAAATGAATTAATGATTTTAAAAACTGAACTGTAGTTCGTGTGTTAAAAAATTAACAATAATTGATTTTACGAAACGATTCTGAATTTGTTCAAAATTAAACAATTTACAGATTTTAACTTCGAAAATTGAACTGTTTCAATTCGAAAGCCTTAGTAGTTAAACAAATGTAAAAGTCTGATTCAAACTTTATCAACCTCTTTCTTTTTTTAAATAATTTCAAATTAATAGATTCATAATTAAACGCTATTATTCAATTAGAAATTTCAAAAATTAATAAAATTAATGAAAAAAGAATATTTTTTAAAATCTGGATTGGTTGAAATAGAAAGCCTTAATCGTTAAAATTTCAAAGTGCTTAATTTAAACTTTGAACGTTACAATTTTAATTGAGTTGGAAGGGATGAAATTTTGGTTATTAATTTTTTCTGAATTTGAAGAGAGAATTTTTTCATTTTTAAGATTTCTATGGAGTTGGAAAGAATGAAATTTTAAACATTTTTATTGAGTGGACAGGGGGGAAATTTCGTTATTTTTAACATTCAGGTGAAAGGGGGGAAACTTTTTATTTTCAATTTGGTACTGTTCAATTTATAAAAGTTGAAAAAAAATTATTTTACAGTTTAAGCGCATTTAATTCAAAATTGTTAAAACTTCCATTTTATACGTGTAAATTATTGAGCGTTTGAATTAAAAAAATTTGAGGCTTCAAAATAAAAAAATTAAAAGAGTTCCACTTTGAGTGCTTTAATTTGTCGTTCAGTTTTGTTTACTTCAAATGAAAGGATGTGATTTCATTAGTAAGAAAATGTAAAATTCACATGTTTCGTTTAGATATGACGTCTTTGCTTTCGTTAAACACAGAGCAGATTCATATGAATTGCAAAATGTAGCACGTTATTTTTTGCAGACGTACATTTTTCTCTGCGATAAAATACGAATTTTAAACAATTTGTCTTTACTGAACATGAAATTTTGTGTGTTTTAGCCTCAGAGGAACTGTCCATCGGCAACATGAGGTTCACAACCTTCGACCTCGGAGGTCATACTCAAGGTAAGAATTGTGATACGAGAAATCCTGAGCTTTTTTTTAAAAGAGGAATTCGCGGAATTTTGAAATGGCTAACTAATTAAATATTGCGTTTTTCAGCTCGTAGAGTTTGGAAAGATTATTTTCCAGCCGTGGACGCAATCGTGTTTCTGGTCGACGCCAGCGATAGATCCAGATTGCCAGAATCTAGGGCCGAACTAGACGCACTATTGTCTGATGAACAGCTTAGTGCTTGCCCAGTACTCGTCCTGGGTAACAAGATCGACAAACCTGGTGCAGCGTCTGAAGACGAACTTAGAACTTTCTTCAATCTCTACGGCCAGACAACTGGAAAGGTAATTTCTATAGTATTATAATCGTCCCTCTAATGGAAATAGGGATCACAGTCTTTCCCCTTTTTTCAAATTCCCCTTTTTCCCCTATTTTTGAAAAACTTCCTCCTTTTTTTTAAATATGCGAATATTTGAATTATGCGGGAGCTTCTCTGAAATTAATAAAAAAAACTAGAATATGCTATCGCGTGTGGTGAAAGTTTAATTTTCTTAACTTACAGAATTATCTATTATATTATAATTATACTTTTTAAAATATGAATTCAAAATGTTATTATTGTTATTAATTTTTATCACATAGCTCTAGGTGCGTCTAGGAAAATAATTAAAAGCACCAGTATAATGTTAAAGCCCCTAAATAAATTATTAATGAATAAATCAATTAAAAAACTTTGAAACAGTATATCGTTACATAAATATAACAATATAAGTGCCACAAGTTTCAAGTAATAGTCGATTAAAAATAAAGTTGTTCTCCAATATAAAGTTGGAACAGTTGCAAATTATACAGTAATTTTATAAACAAGTGTCAGCAGGTGAACTGTTTTTAATTGAAATGCACAAAGTTAAAGAATTAAATATGGAATATTCTTGAAAAATTTCAAGTTCAAGGTTTAAAAACGAGTGACTTGAATTTTAAATCTAAAGTTTTAAATTAAATTTAAAGTTTTGAGCAGTCTCAAATTATATATTTTAAATCTTACCAATAAAACCTTTACAAATTTTTATTTGACCAATTTTAAACAGAAGTATTTAGGATTTTAATAAAAAAACTTTAAAGCTAAAATCCTTTTTCTCTGAACCTATACAAATCAAATATTTTTGAAATTTAAAATATTACAGGTGCTCTTTGAACTATTTGCAATTTGAGTTTCAGAGAGCTGAAGAGTGTAGTTTTAAATCTACATTCAAAGTATTATGACAAATCCTTGAAATAAATATTTAGTTATACCTATATAAGTATCATGATTTAATTATTAATGATGGAATTTTTCAAAAGAGAAAATATTCTTGATTATGAGAACGATTTTAACCGTATAAAAATTGTTTATTTAACCAATTTTATTTTTCGTTGAACTTTTTGTGAATAGATAAATGAATTTCGAACTACCTAAGTATATTTAATTTAAAAAAAATGTAATGGCAGAAATCATTTAAAAATCATTTAAGATTATTTAAAAATATAAAGTTCCTTATGCAAAGATTGTTTCTTCTTTTCTAGATGTAAAAATAAATGTTTAATCTTTCCACTTTTTCATGAAAAAATTTGTAATCCTTTTGCGCTGTGATCCCTATGGAAAACCTTCTATTATAAATTTACAGGGTGTCTATCTGGCATAGATTGAAAGCTATTAGAATTATATATAAAATGAGCCAGGATGAAGGCATTTGACAATTTTTAAAGAATATACTGTAAAAATAGTGCAAATTCCAATGTTTTCTTCTAATTCAAAAAAATCTAATATAATAAGCATTTTACAACGTTGGAACAAAAAAGTTGGAAAAATTTGAAGACATCTCATCTGTAGGAAAATAATAGTAAGAATCAAATGAATATATATTTCAAATGTTAAAAACCTCGTGATTGCTCATTTCATACAAAGGAATTTTCTTAAGATTCATAGAAAGATTTTAAATGATTTTTTAAAAATGAATTTTAAGAGAAAATTTAAAAAGATTTTAAAGGAAAATGTTTCAATTTGGCAAGATATAATTTTTTTTATTCGAGTAAATTCAAGGGGTATTTAGAAGGTTTGAAAAGATTCAAAAATAATTTTAAACTTTACAAGATTTAAAAAAAACTCTTTTAAAAGAATTTTTAAAGGGTTCAAGAGTATAAAAAAGTTTTCCTCAAATTCCTGGGAAAATTTGAAATAATTTTTTGTTTTGAAAAATTAAGTGTTAAAGAAAATTTAAAAACATTTGAAGACATTTCAATAGATTTTTAAAAATGTGGAAGATTTTAAGGGAATTTTTAAAATTATGAATGAGTTTTCAAAATTTTAAGAAAAATTAGAGTCAGTTTAAAAGGTATTTAGAAAAAGAAATTTTGAAGAGATTAAAAATATTTTAAAACTTGGAAAGATTTCCGAAAATTTATCAAATATTTTTAAATTTTGTAAAATATTACTGTAAGAGAAACAAATTCTCTTTATAATTTTCTAGAATCCTTTCCAACATATCTGGAATCTTCAAAAATCTTCTTGAATTTTTTCAAGAATCTTAGGAAAATTATATTTATATAATTTTAAAAACCAAGTGATTTTAACACTTATTTCCTGGTTCTCTGATCTCAGAATTCAATTTTAGCTTCAATTTAAGTGTTCAACATTTTTCAACATATAAATAGTTATTCGAAATTTTTATTTTGTATTACAAATTATTTTTCTCCTCAAATCGAAAAACAATTATCGATAAACAGGCGGTGTTATGCTCGTGATCGGTAATGTAGTTTCGAGTCTGTGATTGAGTATAAGTTTGGCATGTGTAAATAAATAATTGTCATATTACAAAAAGAGGTCCTTAAATTGGTCGGGAAAACCCCGGGAATTTCAAATTCGCTGATCACTAGACACCCGGATTTTTGAAAAGAATGATCATTATAAGTTGGTTCAGAGAATTTCCCGAAAGAATTAAAATTCTGAGTCATACTTGAATTTAAAAAAAAGTTTGATGAAGTATAATTCTGATCTCTAAAAGTGAATTTACTAAGTTTAATTTACTCAAAAATCCCACCCTTTTTTGTCTTAATTTTTTTCAAGCTGCGTGCTTGCAGAAAAAAATAGAAATAGAGATGGTAAAAAATGAAAATTCGCTTTTTCTGTCAAAACCACATAGGCACGAAAGAAGTAAAAGAAAAAAATGGTTTCTCTAAAAAAGTTCTAGAAAATTGTCGCATGTCACGTTTTTCTATCTCGCGCTATTTTCTAGATTTTTGAGAAAATGTGTATAAAGTCCTTTAAGATTTTTTTTTTTCTCTACAATGGAATTTTGTAGTGCGATGAAAAATCAAAATGGACCTAATTTTACAGTTTTAACAACGTTTTGGTGGAGGAATAATGGAGAAAAAAAAAGTGAAAAGTATCGATTATTTCCACAATACCGACTTCAAAGGAAAAATTTTGATGTAAAAGTTGTTCACGCTGTTAAATTATGTTCTTCTTTGATTGACCTTTGACTTTTTTCGTATCTTGTTTTAGTCAAAAAAGGTGAATTTATGTTTTTCATACAAAACAATTCTCTCTTCTCCCCAATATTCGGACACAGTATCAAGAGAAAAAAACGGTGGGATTTTTGAATAAATTGAGTTTAAATATTTTCAGAAAAACACATATATTAGATTAAAAAATATCACACTTTTATCAAAAATTTGGACCATTTTTTGATAATCCGCGTTCTTAATTTTTAAAATTCAAAGGCTCATAACTTTGTCACCAAAATTTTTTTTTGACAAATGATTCTGTGACTTGAGCATGGACTGGCCCAATTTAAAATAAATTCGATCCTATTTAATTCTGAATTGGCTCAGAGAATTATTGAAAAGCATTATAATTATGACCTTGAAGAGGAAATTTGTGAGCAGAATTATAATTCTGACTTGGAACAGTGAATTTTTTAAAAGAATTAAAATGTTGAGGTAGGGCATGGAAATTTCAAAAAGAAGTATAATGGGGTTGTTGCATATTTTCAAATATATACTTTTTCCTGGTCAAATTGAAAGAGCACTAAAAATTAAATGTAATTACTTGAGGACATTTTTAAAAATAAGTTTGAGTATTCTTTTATGTTTGAAAAGTATTTTTAAAATTTTTTTTTCGTGACGATTGAGGCGTTCTGATTCAGCCAGCGTCGGAAGTAAACATCTGTTTGATTAGCGCAGTTGATGGGGGAATTAATATGGGCGCTAGTGATTGGAGTAAACATAATCTATTTTCGCGTTTATTATTTAAAATGTTTTGAAAAAGTATGTAGAAGGGCCCAAAAATGTGTTCAAAATGCTTAGAATTTCACAAAAACCGGGATTTGTAAAATGTGTCAGTGCAAATGTGCCAAAAGTTGACATGTATTCTGATTGGTTCAGCGTTTTGCAGGATGTGACGTTTCAAGGTCACAGAGTTGTTTGAATAGGGTTTTCGATACTTTTTTTTTTACATATTTTTTTCTCAGAAGTGAAGTATTTAAAATATATATCCTAAAATTCATGCAACAACCCCATTACGAGTACGATAAAATGAAAAATTTGACCGGAAAAATGAAAATCATTCGTCCGGTAGACTCTCTGATTATAAATTTAGATCGAAATAATAATTGTGGAAATATTTCCAGGGTAAAGTAGCACGTAACGATATTCCTGGACGTCCTTTGGAACTCTACATGTGTTCCGTTTTGAAGAGGCAAGGTTATGGTGAAGGCTTCCGCTGGCTGGCGCAGTACATCGACTGAACGTGTCCAATTTCAGTTAAAACACTCCATTTTTCCAGTAATTTATTACTTTCCCTCTTTCCGATCTCTAATTCCTTCGGCATAAGAGCGTCAATGCCGTACAGGTGTTTTCGCTTGTATGCAAACAACGGCAGACACGATATATCGCATGCATCAAAAGACAAGAAAACAACAAGTAGGGAAAGTACAATCTTATGACAGAAATGTAAACGAAGTGACGGCTCTGTGACAATTGAATTAGCCATGAATTTGCGACCTATTTGAGGATTTACTTATTAATTATTGGTGGAACGATGCGAGCGTATTTGATATTAACGTCGTGTGGAAACGCAATTTAGAATTCTTTTTAACACTATCCGAATACCTCGTGAAAAGGCCGGGTGTCTCGTCGTTTCAGAACTAGTGTAATTAAGTGCTGCGGGAGTCGACGATGCTTGAGAAACGATACGAACATTTTGATAAATAAAATACTACTAATAAAGTGATTCACGAAGAAGTCCCAACATCTCTGAAGACTCATTTCTTCCTCTGCAAAGTCACGAGCAAATCACCGTTTAGATATCCGTTTTCCAAAACGCTTTTCACTTTCTTCAGAATTCGTTTGTGTATTCTGATTTAAGTCCCATTTAAGTTAATTATACCCATTTATGTTTTGCCGAAGCTTGAACTATATTTGATAGGATGAATGACAGTGTTTTCATTGTACAAAATAGGTTTCTTGATGCGTGATTAGGCTTCTAAAATGAAAGAGTTCGATGCACTCACAGAATTGTAAATACCGAACGTAATTTCTTGATTCATTTTACGCAAACGCACTCTGTAATTGCAACGTTAATGCCTTCTGAACAGGATGAAATCAAACTTATTTACAATCAGTTCTATTTATTTTGTTATATGTTTTTCGTAAGGTGAGTCAGAGATTAGCGAATGAGTCAAGAATGTTTGTTATAAATTGGTTTTTAATAAAACAATGTTCAGAATTTTATCAAATTTGCATTCATCAACAATATGAAAATACATTGATCTCGAGCTTACCCTACAATTACAACTTTGAAAGCACTAACTCGAGATCATTCGCCAGTGGATCGAATCGCTTATTTACGTACTCATCTGTGACTTCACTTAAAGTTTTTGGATTCCACGCTGGCTTCTGGTCTTTGTCTAGCAGAAGAGCTCTAATACCTGTAATCGAAAAAAAAAGTTAAGAGAAACACGGTTTAAGGAAGTTAAATAAATTTATACGGGAGATTTGATAAAAATACCTTCGTAAAAGTCACTTTCCCTTTTTAGACAGGCGCACGCTAATCTATATTCCATTTTTAAACATTCAGATAAGCTTTGGTTAGCTCCTTTTTCAAGAGCTTTTTTTGTCACCTTGAGTGAGGTTGGTGACATTTTTTTCAGAACTTCGACAACGGAATCCGTCCATTCAGATTTCTCTGCTTTCAACCTGTGTGATTACGGAATAGAAAATAATTTTTGTTTGCAGTGTTAGGGAGGTTACAAATTAACAGTTACAGGGTGGCCGCTGAACCGGGAAGTGACAGTGAATTTATTGTTTGATCGGGAATTTTTCATGTTTCTAGAAGAGAGATCTATCCAATGACTTGAAATATCAGAAATTAAATTGCTAACTTTTTCAGTTATGAAGACTTATACAGTTAATAATTAAGAGCGTTAAAAAAATTGAAAATTTGTTGAAAAAAAAACTTTTCAAGTTCATCAAGTGTAAATATAAATTAATTCATGATTATCAAAATTGAATTTTAACTCGAGTATTTAAAATTGTTCAATAATTTATTTTACAAGACGACTCTGAATCAGTTCAAAATTAAACACTTTTCAGATTTTAACGTTAAAAATTGAACTGTTTTAATTCGAAAGACTTACTAGAAAAAAAATATATAAATTTCCTACAGAACAATCCCGGCAAAGAAAAATTCAAAAATATAAAACGTCCGAAATTTCAAATTACCGAAAAAAACTACCGATGATGTTTGTTAACGCAATTTAAATATTTCGAAAGTGAAGTTTAAAGAAACGAAAAAACATCAACAAATTTTAGTTACCAAAATTATTAAATTCCGGAAATAGTATAATTACCAAAATTAAATTACTTAATTTTTTTTTCTTTTAAATTGCAATATAAAATTGAATAAGAATGATTTTTCATTTGTAAAAGTAGCTTCATATTACTGTATTTAACTACTTTGTTGAAAATTCTTTTTTTTTATGAAAATAACTTTTTTTAACTAAAAATTTAACTACGCCAGTTGAATATTCCATAATTTTAGTTTAAAATTCATCTCTTTGGTTAAACACTAACTTTTTAACTAAAAATTTAACTCTACAATTTTTGGTCGAAAAATTCTCTTTTTTAGTTGAAAATTCTTATTTTTTGGTAGAAAAAAATGTATCTCTTATCTTCTTGGTTGAAAATTCAGTTATTCTAGTTAAAGACTCATCATTTTAGTTAAAAATTCCTCTTTTTTGTTTAAAATTCAACTATTCCAGTTGAAGATTCATCATTTTAGTTGAAAATTCATCACTTTGTTTGAAAATGTAACTATTTTCTTGAAATATAGTTTTTTCTGGTTGAAAATGTTTTTTTTTCTTGTTTAAACTGAAAATGTTGTTATTCCAATTTATTATTCCCTCATTTTAGTTAAAATTTCATCTCTTTTGTTAAACATTAATTTTTTAACTTAAAATACTACTTTCTGGTACTTTTTGGTAGAAATTAATCTTCTTGGTTGAAAATACAATTATTCAAGTTAAAGATTCATCATTTCAGTTAAAAAATCATCTTTTTTGGTTTAAAATACAACTATTCCATTGCAAGATTCATCATTTTAGTTGAAAATTCATCAGTTTGGTTAAAAATTAATTTTTTTAATTGAAAATTTAACAATTTTATTTTCGGTTGAAAATTGATCTTTTTTAGTTCAAAATTCAACTATTTGGTTTAAAATTTATCTTTTTAGTTGAAAGTTCAACTATTTCGTTAACAATTCATGTATTTCGTTGAAAATTCATGTATTTTGTATAAAAATCTTTTTTGATAGAAAATTCATTTTAACTGAAGATTTAATTATTTCATTTTTGGTTGAAACTGAACTTTTTTAGTTCAAAATTTAACTATTTGGTTGGCAATTCATGTATATAGTTGATAAATCTTTTTTGGTAGAAAATTAATATTTTTTGTTGAAAATTCAACTATTTGGTTAAAAAATCATCTGGCCTGTTGAAAATGCAATATTTTTACTCGAAAAGTTAGGAACTTGAAGCGGTTGAAATTGAATTTAGTATAGCACCCGCATTAATTTTACCTAAATATGCACTGCATTTTAAGTATAAGATAAAATAAAATTTTGTTTGAATTCTTCAAATTCATGGACTTTTTTATTATTTTTTTTTTATTTGTATTTTATTTTTAGTATTTTTTGATTATTTAATTAATCGATGGTGCTAATATATTAAAGAATATTTTATAATATAATTTGTCAAAGCTTTCTAAATTAAAGATTAATAGAATCCCCAGAAATAGAAAAGAGCATTATTTATATTAAACTCGCGAAACTGTATAGTTATTCCGAGCCGATCGCTGTAAAAAAATGCAAAATATTTGAATGGCTCCTCTACTATGAAAAATTATACCTGGAAAAAAACTTGAGATATCTAGAAAAATCTGGAATTGTCGGGGCATTTT
>CAKNYM010045099.1:41544-54537 GCA_932195095.1 Andricus curvator | reverse complement strand
GTTGAACAATTATGAATTTGAAACAACTTAAAATTTAACAAATTTAATTTCTAATTAAAATAGAACAGAATTTAATATAGCACCCACATTAATTTTACCTAAATATGCACTGAATTTTAAGTATAAGATAAAATAAAATTTTGTTTGAATTATTCTTCAAATTCATCGACTTTTTTATTTTTTTTTTTATTTGTATCTTATTTTTAGTATTTTTTGATTGTTTAATTAATCGATGGTGCTAATATATTAAAGAATATTTTGTAATACAATTTGTCAAAGCTTTCTTAATTAAAGATTAATAGAATCCCCAGAAATAGAAAAGAACATTATTTATATTAAACTCGCGAAACTGTATACTTATTCCGAGCCGATCGCTGTAAAAAAAATGCAAAATATTTGAATGGCTCCTCTACTATGAAAAATTATACCTGGAAAAAAACTTGAGATATCTAGAAAAATCTGGAATTGTCGGGGCATTTTTTCAGGATTTTGATTAGGCATCATGATAACGCTTTTTCCTAAAAATTTTGACGCTTTTTTTATAGTTATTGTGTGTAAATTTAACATTGGCATAGCCCCCCTCCCTCCCAAATTAACGAAAAAATTTGAAAAAATATTTTGTATCTCTTAAAATAATATTTTATGATATATACGTGCAGTTTCAAAATTAAAAACACCATACGAAATTCTCAGGAGTTTGAAATTTAGTGTTTTAAAATATTTCGTTTATTTGATAATTTTTGGAATTTTAAATTTCTAAATTTTTCTATATTCATTTACTTTTATTTTTTGGAAATATTCTATTTCGGTAATTATATTTTCGATATTTTTCAACCTAAGGATTTTGCTTTTTCGGCAAAACTGTCATCCCTAATAGATTCATAATTAAACGCCCTTATTCAATTTCAAATCCTATTCAAATATTGTTTCAGTGTAAAATATTCCATTTTAAACATTTCAAAGATAGCATTTCAAATGCTAAATTTAAACTTTTATCGTTGCAATGTTGATTATTCTATTTTTAAAACTTTTAATTTGCAAGTGAAACTTTTTTAAAGTATAAAGAACAGTTGAACAATTATGAATTTGAAACAACTTAAAATTTAACAAATTTAAATTCTAATTAAAATAGTGTTAAATTAAAAATAAATTTAATCGTTCAACTTTTAATCTTTCTAACTTGAAATTGCTTAGAATAATATCATTTTGAACATTTACATATTTATTTATTGACAAATTCTTCAATTTAGAGCACTGAAAATGATAGCATGGATTTTAATTTTATTTACTTTAATTTCATATGTGTAGGGCGAATCTCCCCACAGTGGATAATCATTAATTAAAAGCACAAATAAAAGAAAAATAATTAATTTTAATTCCAACTTATGAACACGTATGTTAATTAATAATTATAATTAAATTAATTATTTTACATATATTAGTATTTTTAATTAATGATTATCCACTGTAGGTTGCATTATTGACTTTATGGAGGTTTCCCCTACACATTATTGAATGTTTGAATAAAAACTTTATGAATTAAAAACTTTTAAGCTTTAATGTTTAAAGTATAAAATTCAACAGTTCCACTTTGAGTGCTTTAATTTTCATTTCAGTTTTGATTATTTCAAATGAAAAAATGTTCAGCTTTGAGAGTTCGAACTTTTTCATTACTGTGATCGTGTAAAATGTTTTCGGGCCGGGAAATGACCAGGAATTTATTTGCTCGACTAAAACGGCAACCCTGAGTTCTAAAATATGAATTTAATTCATACTTTTCGATTATTCCTTCAACCGTTGTGGCTGAGAAACAGCGATTGATTTTTTCCATGTGAGGTTCTAAGCTAAATTCACGGCTTAAGTCTTGTGGCTGGTACTTATTTAAAATTCCATCAATATCTAAATTGTCGGATCCTAACAGGTTTTGAGTTAATTCCTCGAGTTGACTAAAGGGAACGTAGTGCGTTGCAAAGCCGGCAAGTTTAACATCAATGCCTTAAAAAATAAGAAATATTAATTACATCAATAAAAGATTTATTTCAAAATTTTTTTGAAAGATGCTACCTTTTAACCGATGGCCCGTAAGTCCCAAATAGAGACCCAGTTTTCCCTTCAATCTAGGTAAAAAGTGTGTGCCACCCACATCCGGGAATAATCCAATTCCAGTTTCGGGCATCGCAAATACGGTCTTTTCTGTTGCAATTCTATATTTACCATGTAAAGATAGTCCAACACCTCCTCCCATTGTTATGCCATTTATGAGAGCAATGTACGGTTTTTTATACGTACCAATGAGATGATTCATTCTAAACAAAATGTGTGGGATTTTCAATTCCTATATTTATTTTTTCAATGAGAAGTCATATTTTTAATCGACTTAATTACGTGTATTCTGCTCTGAAGAATTCCTGTCCTAATTTATGACCATCTTTTTCATTTAAAGCAAGTACTAACGACTTAACATCGCCTCCAGCGCAAAAAGCTTTTTCTCCAGCACCTTTGACAATAACAAGTTTTTTGGAAGACTCCCATTGTTTTAGTACTGGATAGATCTTCCGGACCATTGACAGATTCAGCGCGTTTAGAGCTTTTGGTCTATTTAAAATTATCAACCCCTTATCTCCAACCTAATTAAAAAAGTGAATAATATTCGGTATATACTTTTAGGGTAGCCGCAAGTCAGGGGGAATCAGGGAAAAATCAGGGCATTTTTTTGTTAGGGAACCTCAGTAAAGTCAGGGAATTTCTGTAAGAAGCCCTTTACGTAATTGACAAGAATCAGAGCTGCAACACAGTCACTTTTTAAAATTAAAAGACCACTTTAGTGACTTTTTTAAAATAAATTAACCCATGGGTTAACCACTACTACTTGAATCCTTTTGAAATATTTTAGGGTATTGTAAAATATTTCAAGAAATTTTTAATAGATTTCAATCATTTGAAGGAATTTTTAAGATTTTTGGGTATTTTTAAAAATTCCAAGGAATTTTCAGGAGCGATTACACTATTTTGCTCCCATTTCGAAATAAATGAAAAAAGCTGAATTAAAAAAGTAGTTCAACTTTCAAACAAGTAGTTAAATTTTCAAAAAAAAAGATGATTTCTCAACAAAAAATGTACTAGTTGATATTTTAACAAAGAAAAAATTTTCATTTAAATCAAAAACACTTGAACTGAAACAAAAAGTCAAATTTCTAACAAAATCGTTCAATCCTCAAAGAACACAGATTAATTGTCAACCAACAGTTGCGTTTAAAAAAAAAAAGCATTTTCAAAATAAAAAGACGATTTTACAACCCAGATGATTAATTTTCTGCCAAAGAAGACGAATTATCAACAAAATACATACATTTTTAACCAAATAGTTGAATTTTCAGCCTAGAAAATTAATTTTCAGTAAATTTTTCAGTAAAGCCAATCAATTTTCAAACCAAAAAGACGAATTTGCTACAAAACAGTTAAATTTTCAACGAAAAAGTTAATATACAGAGAATCAGTTTAATTTTCAACAAAATAATTAAATTTTCAGTTAAACAAATGAATTAACGAACAAAAAATATAATTTTCAACTAAAATTATGAATCTTCAACCAAAAAAATGAACTTTTAAGAAAGCAGTTTAACTTCAAACAAGGAGTTGAATTTTAAAACTGAAGGGATGAATTTTCAGCGAAAAATGTAATAGTTGATATTTCACCACAAAAAGATTTTGATTTAAAATAAAAAATAGTTGGATTTAACCAACAAAGACGATTTTTCAACCTGAAAATGTGAATTTTCTACAAAAAAAGTTCATTTTCAACCAAAACCGATTAATTTTCAACAAAACAGTTGAATTTTCAACCAGAAAGTACGACTTTTTTTACAAAATTGTTGAATTTTCAACAAAAGAATGAACTGTCTACCAAAAATAGTTGAATTCTCTTATTGGGTTCTATTAATTCAGTTCGCATTTAAGTGGAAAAATGAGAAAAAGGGGAAAGACTGTGGAGCCTGTGATAAATAAATAGAAATTTTGATCATACGAAAAGTAAAGAATAACATTTTCAATAAACATTGAAGTTCATTTTTAATACTTGAAATTTGACTTTTGAATTAATAGAACCCAGTAAGAAAATCCAACCATTTTTAGGGTAAAAATTGTATTATTTGGTTTAAAATAAAATTATTTTGTTGAAAATTCAACAATTTTGTTAAAAAGTCGTACTTTTTCATTAAAAATTCAACATTTTTGTTGAAAACCCGCCTTTTTGGCTTGAAAATTCTACAATTTGATTAAAAATTTATTCTTTCTTGAATAACAAATTTTTGTAAATTGAAAATTCAACAATTTTGGTAAATATTTATCTTTTTGTTTTAAAGATTCATCTGTTTCTGTAGAAATATCATCTTTTTGGTTTAAAAAAAGAACTATCTCGTTAAATATTAATCGGTTTCGGTTCAAAATTAACTTTTTTTTTTAAATTCACATTTTCGGGTTGAAAATTCAAATATTTTTTTTTGAAAATTCGTCTTTTCTTTGGTTAAAAATCAAGTGTTTTGTTGTAAACTCCTCCGTGTTGGTTAAATCAAACTTTTTTATTATTAATTAAAATCTTTTTTTTTTCTCGTTAAAATATCAACTATTACATTTTTCGTTGAAAATTCACCTTTTTAAGTTGAAAATTTAACTCTTTGGTTGAAAGTTAAACTACTTTCTTAAAAGTACATTTTTTTGGTTGAAGATTCATAATTTTAGTTGAAAATTCGTTTATTTTGTTTTTGCTTAAAAAGAAATTTTTTAAACTGAAAATTGAACTATTTTGTTGAAAATTTCACTGATTATTCGTAAATTAACTTTTTTGTTTAAAAATTCATATTCTTGGATTGAAAATTCAACCGTTTTTGTAGAGAATTTGTCTCTTTGGTTTAAAAATTCAACAATTTTCTATCAAATTCAACTACTTGGTACACAATTAAACATTTTTGGTAGAAAATTCGTTGTTTTTTTATTCCAAATTAATTCTCCTCAATGAAAATTCAAATATTCTATTTTTGGTTAAAAATTGATATTTTTTGGTTTAAAAATTTAAATATTTACTTTAAAAATTTGGAAACGAAAAAAATATAAACTAAAAATTAATCAAATACAATTTGGAATAACAGCACATCCATTGTTCAAAGTATGTAGTTGGAAATTTACGCAATTTGTTAAAAATTTGTCTTTTTTGGTAGAAAATTAATCTTCTTGGTTAAAAATTCATCTAGTTGGTTAAGAATTTATGTATTTTGTTGAAAATTCTTCTTTTCTGGTAGAATGTTAAATTTCCTTTTTTTAAATTCAACTATTTCGTTAAAAATGTATGTATTTTGTTGAGAATTCATCATTTTTGGTAAAAAATTAATCTTCTTGGTTGAAAATTCATCTTGTTGGTTGAAAATTTAACTATTTAGTTAAACATTCAACTGTCTCATTAAAAGCTCATGTTTTTGGCTTGAAAATTCAACATTTTTGATGAATTTTTTTTTTTAATAACTGAAAAATCTTTCTTGGTTGACAATCCGTCTTTTTGATCAGAACATAGTGTCATTTTTTTCGAAATAATAGCAAAATAGTGTCATCGCTTTTAAAAAAGGGGGCCTGAGAATGATGAAAGAATTAATATTAAAAATGTTACAAGATTATAATTTTGGACTTTAAGTACTAATGGACAGGGGAAATGAAAAATTATGGAACAATCAGGGAATTTTGAAAATGAAGTTTTGCGGCCATCCTGACTTTACTTTTTAATTGTTGCATAATAAATGAAACTCACATCTTTGACTATAACATCGATGTCGTCTGTTGACGCTTTTTCCATATTTTTCAGTGGCGCTGGAATTGTAAATGTGAGCGGATCGTTAACTTTTCAGGAATTTCACATTTATCATTCAATGAACCTTTGATCTTTAGTGAAGATCGATTATTCATGAAGAAAGATAAGTGCGATATTTACTAAAAAATTCGGATTTTTTATTGGTAATGTATTGAAGAAGGAAAGGTAAGTAACCTCGATGTTTTATAATTATTATCTCTTTCGTAGGAAAGGCACCAGGATCGAGTTTTTAGTTTTTTAATCGGATTTTTTATCTCTCCTTTCAAACCGGAAATTGAGCACTTACCCGTTCCCAAATGTAAGCAACGAATTCTACTTGTAATCTGACTCGTCGGCATGATACTCATGCATGTTAGTTTCCTGGAAAGGCCTTTTATCTATAGGCAAATATAAATTATCATTCAACATAACGTCATTATTATTTTCTAACTTTCGAACCAAATTTGAAATGATGCATTAAATATGATTATTTCTGAATATTTTTCGATCTAAGACTTTTAAAAAATTTCAGATAACTGTACATAATAGATAACTATGATATCAGAACGAAAAAGTATTCAAAAATATACGAAATACATGCAATTTTACACAATTATGAGAAAGTTCACACAAAAAGGTTATGAGCATAATTACCATTTTTAGGCACTTCTCGCCACTCTTTGATAAATTGGACTCTCACTTGAAGAAGTGATAGAAAAAAGGGTAATTCAGTCTTATTAAAAGGAAACACACTAACGAAAGATTATTAATCACAAAAATCACAATTCTCGAACACTTTTCAGGTTAGGAATTTGAAACGGTACATTATTCATTCAAAGTATCTTATCTTCTGCAATTCGTCAGTGTGATTTAGTTAGGAAACAGTTGTTTTTGTCTCTTTGTACAAAGAATTCATTCCGATCACCTGACTACGAAACTTCTCTGTGATCCATATGCTCAACAAAAATCAATAAACGCAAAATGAAAACAGGAAATTGTGATTGCACGTAATTTCGCGCTTATTTTTTAAATAGGTGGGTTTACTAGCCGCTAGGTAGCGCTCACTGTTTTAGTCAAAGATCCGCGAAAATGTAATACATGAAAAATAGCTTTTTTATACAAATTAATAATAATAGTATATAGTTTATTCATAAAACGAAGTAAAAGAGTAAGCAATTCAGATTGAAAAGAAAAAAATTTATTATTTTAATTACTAGTCCGTTTTTCTTGCGTAGTTCTGAATTTCACAAATATAACATGAAGAACGTTTGAAAGTTTTTTCATAATTCTCTCTATTTTTTACACTAAATAGTTAAATTTTGAACTGATAAAGATACATTTCGAACTAAGAATGAAATAGTTCAATTTTTAACCAAAAAGATGAATTTTCAAACAAGAAGATTAATTTTCTACCAGAAAGACAAATTTTCAACAAATTACATGAATTTTCAACCAAAAATAGAATAGTTAAGTTTTCAGATTAAAAAAATTAATTTTCAACCAAAAAAAAACAACAAATTTTGAACAAAATCGGCAAATTTTCAACCAAAGAAATGAATTTAAAAACAAAAGGAATTTTTCTATAGAAAGGAAAAATTTTTAACAATATACATGAATTTTCTACCACATAGTTAAATTTTCAAATATAAAAAATCAATTTTTAACCACAAATACAATAGGTAAATTTTCAGTAAAAAAAATTAATTTTCAAACAAAAAAACGAATTTTCAACCAAAAATGGTATAGTTACATTTTCAGCAAACAAAATAGTTCAATTTTCAACGAAAAAAATGAATTTTTTAACTAAAAAATATAAATTTTCAACAAAAAAATGGAATAGTTATAAATATTTCGTAAAAGAATTAAGTTTCAACCAACAGCAAAAATTAATTTTCAACCAACAAAAAAAAAAATTGCATCAAAATAGGTAAAAAGTTTTTAAATTTCAAACAAGAATAATAATATTCTACCAAAAAAGGCCAATTTTCAACCACATAGTTGAATTTTCAACTAAAAACTAAAAAAATGGAATAGTTTAATTTTCAGTTTAAACAAATAATTTCGAACCGAAAAAAAAGGAAGTTTTAACAAACTAGTTAAATTTTTAACCAAAAATGATAAATTTTCAACTAAAAAAAAATACATTTTTTAACTGAAAATCTAAGTACATATTGCATTTGTATACTTAAGTTTCCAGTTAAAAAATGAATTTTTAATTTTCAAACAAGAAGAATAATTTTCATATAAAAAAGATAAATTTTCAAGCAAAAGAAAAACGAATTTAAAACAAGTTAAATTTTGATCCAAAGGAACGATTCTTTAACCAAAAAGATGAATTCTTAACCAGCAAGACTAATTATCAACCAAAATAGACGAATTAAAAAAAAATACATGAATTTTCAACCAAATGGCAAATTTTTCACCAAAAATGGAATAGTTAAATTTTCAGTGAATTAATTTTCAACGAAAAAAAAACGAATTTTCACCAAAATAGTTAAATTTTCAAACAAAGAGATGAGTATTCAATAAACAAATGAAAATTTAACATAGTAGTTCATATTTCAACCAAGTAGTTGTATTTTCAACCAAAAAGGACGAATTTTCAACAGATTAGTCAATTTTTCAAATAAAAAAGATTAATTTTTCAGTTAAAAAATCAATTTTCAACTAAAAAAAGACCAATTTTTAGTAAAACAGTTAAATTTTCAACCAAAGAGAAGAATATCTTCAACCGATAAAATAAATGTTTAGCACAGCATTTCAACATTGAACCAAACAGTTGAATTTTTAAGAAAAATATATTGGAATTTTTAATTCAAAACAATTGATTTTTTTTAAAAAAGAAGAATTTTCAACAAAAAGGTTGAATTTGAACCAAAAAGATTTTTCAGTCAAGAAAGAAAGAAAAGTTTTACCAAATTGTTGAATTTTCGAGTGAGAAAGACGATTTTTCTACAAAACAGTTACAAAATAGAAAACTTCTGAAAATTTCTACTTTGAAGCAGGATTAATTTTCAACCAGAAGAGACGAATTTTCAATAAAATACACGAATTTTCAATTAAATGATTGATTTTTCAATTAAATTTAAATTAATCAGTTTTCAACGAAAAAAACGAATTTTCACAAAAATAGTTAGATTTTTAACCAAAGAGATGAGTCTTCAATAAACAAATGATTTTTTAACAAAGTAGTTCATCTTTCAACCAAGTAGTATTTTCAACGAAAAAGAGCGAATTTTCAACAAATTAGTCAATTTTTCATAGAAAAAAAAACAATTTTAACCAAAAATAAAATAGGTAATTTTTCAGTTGAAAACATTAATTTTCAACTTTAACAAAAAATACAAATTTTCAACAAAAGAGTTAAATTTTCAACCGAACAGTTGAATTTTTAACAAAACATTATTTGAATTTTTAATGAAAAACAATGTAATTCAATCAAAAAAGGAGAATTTTCAACAAAAAGGTTGAATTTTTAAGTCAAAAAGATGATTTTTCTACAAAACAGTTGGATTTTTAAACCGAAAATATGAACTTTTCAATTTTCGCTATAAAAAAAAAGAAAACTTTTGAAAATTTGTACGTTGAAACGTTTTTTTAGTAGACAATGATGTTATATTTGTGAAATTCAGAACTACACAAGAAAAACTGCCCATAACTAAAATAATAATTTTTTATTCCTAAACTGAATTACTTACATTTTTACTTTGTTTTATGAATAAACTAAAAAAATGTATTAGTAATTTGTATAAAAAAATCTATTTTTCATTTATCAAATTTGAATTTTCGCGGCACTTTGACTAAAACAGTTAGCGCTACCTAGCGGTAGATTAGAGCCTCAGACTTCCGTCGCACACATGGAAATCTGCGTTTATTTATTCCATGCACAACACATACACAAGTCTTGTGTTACTGTGTGTCACTTTCACGTTTGGAAAACCCATTGTTGACAAAAAATTATTTACGTTTTAAGGTATTTTCCAGAAAAAGATTATGATTAATTAAAAAACCATCATGTATTCGCATAAAAATTCCCTGCAGTTTGTCGACACTGTTGTCGAGAAACGACACGAGACGTTCGAGACTGCAGATTCACTGACATCATTTACATTTTGAAATTCAGTGACACATAATAAAGTAATGTACAATGTATCAGATTTTTATCAGCGGATATCGTTTAGCTGAGGTCTCACATGGTAAACCATACTACGTTTACACAGTCGAAATGGTGGATTCAAGCAACGGAGCCAGACATTTCGTCGAGAAAAGATACAGTGAATTCAACGCCTTACATCGTTTGGTAATGTATTTTTGTTCCTTTACGACTTTTAATTAGTAATTAGTAACTGTGAAACGACCTTTCTGATGATTAAGAATTATTCAATGACACGGTAAATAAATCCAGAAAGAAAAGAAACAAAGTGGGCGTTAACAAGCCGTTTATTTTGTCATGCTGAGATTTTGTTTTGCCATTTTTTAGTAACAAAACAGTAGCTTTGTCGTTCTTTTTCTAAAGTTCTTGCATTTGATTTTCAAGTTATTAATCATTTTTCACTTTAAATTAAAATGATAGAAGTTTAAACATGCTTTAACTTTTTAACGAAGTTTGGAATTGTTCAATTCTTAAAGCTTCAAGTTGGAATTAAATAATTTAGAAAGTTTCGAATTAGAAAGCATGTAATTTTCAACGTGTGTGTGTGTGTGTGTATCTATATAATTATATCTAGTGTAAGTTTGTTTATTTTGGACCGTGAAAATGACAGTGATTTTTTTTAAGAAGGCACACTTTTTAGTAAAAAATCTATCCAATTACTTTTGCATGTTACTTGATACTACATGATATGTGATACTTATTAATTATATTTATCATCTTTAAAATTGAAATAATTTCAGTTTATAATTATTATAGTTTTTAATATAATACAGTTTAATTTTTAGCACTAGAAATTAGAGTGTTTTTTGTGCTTTAAAAGTAAAAAGGTCAACAATAAATTTGACTTTTTTTTAATCAGGCGCGGATCCAAAGAAGCTATGACTGTGTAATAGGGTGGTCCAAAAATGCATTGGAAAATTTTTTTTTTTTAATTTTTATCGGGACACCCCCCAAATTTGTTCGAATCCACCCAAAAATAAATCCATTGTTTTTGTTTTGAAAAGAAAAATGATATTTAGGGGTGGCGCAAGCCCCATGAAGTTTAACATGTATTTCCCATAAGAAAAAAATACGTTTTTGTAACTCTTATTCAGAATCCTCAATATTATAACAATCGAGTTGAAACTCAACATTTCTCTTCACAATTAGCCATAGAATACGAATGAAATATCACTTTTCAAATATCACCCCGTAAGTGAAAAAATGGGTTTTGCGAGTTTTTGGCGCTAATTATAATTTTTTTGCGGTTTTTTTAATGCGAATTGTTTCTAATACATAAAATATTACTTTATACTGAAAATTAGATATTTTCATGAATTGTTTAAATAATTTATTATTGTTTTAGCAATTTTCTCATAGAATGGAGTTAGAAAGACGCGGTTTTTTCACAAAATTTCCATTTGTTGTCCCATTTTAAATTAGAGGGAAGTGATAGTTCATCAATGTTAACAATAGTGATTGTTTAAACCATTTATCATAATTATTAATAATATTATATTTGAATAATGCTAGAAGGATGCGGATTTTTTTTTAATTTCTGGCTTTTTGTCCAATTTTCATCTGTAGTGAAGTAATAATAAATTCAAGTTAACAAAATAATCGTTTAAACAATTTATTATAATTATTAATTAATAATATTATATTTGAATAATGCTGAAAAGATGCGGTTTTTTTTTTAAATTTCTGGTTTTTGTCCACTTTTCATTCGGAGTGAAGTAATAATGAATTCAAGTTAACAAAATAATTGTTTAAACAATTTATTATACTTATTAATAATATTATAACTGAATAATGCTAGAAAGATGCGGTTTTTTTTGTTGAAATTTCTGGCTTTTTGTTTAATTTTCATTTGGAGTGAAGTAACAATGAATTCAAGTTGACAAAATAATTGTTTAAACAATTTATTATTGTTTATGACTATCTTCATCAATATCGATTGCGCCTGATAGTTGCGGTTTTACGGCAACTTTTACCTTTCTGTCCTTTTTTCACTTAGTGAGGTAATAATTAATTAAAGTTAACAGAAAAGTTGTTTAAACAATTTAATATTGTTTATAACTATCTTTTCTCAGATAAGTGCTAGAAAGTGGCGGTTTTTTCTAAAATCTTTCACTTTGCTTCGCCTGCTTAATTAATAACAATTAATGAATAAACATTAGAGATTTGCAATTCCAAGTTTTTCTTTTACGGTTTGCAATAAACTTCTTGTTGTAATAAAAAAAAAACGTTTACAAGTCATTTAAAGACCTAGCCCTTCCACCTATTCCTAATTATCCTATTCTTTGTTTTTGCCTCTTGCATTAAATAGCTTTTTTTCTTTAATTAATTTTTTCTAAGCATTGGGAAAAGAGCAAAAATAATTCACTTAAAACAACAATAACATTCGAAAAATCATTTTTTTTGTGGTTGACTTATTATTTGTTCATAAATAAAAAGGCGATGCAAAGTTAAAGATTTTAGAAAAAACCGCCACTTTCTAGCACTCATCTGAGAAAAGATAGTTATAAACAATATTAAATTGTTTAAAAAACTTTTCTGTTAACTTTAATTAATAATTATAATAATAATAATAATTTCACCTCACTAAGTGAAAAAAGGACAGAAAGGTAAAAATTGCCAAAAACCGCAACTATCTGACGCAATCGATATAGATGAAGATAGTCATAAACAATAATAATTTGTTTAAACAATTATTTTTGCTAAATCTAAATAATTATCAAGTCACGCTTAATAAAAAATAAACAAACAGTTTAAAATTTCAGAAAAAACCGCAACATTCTACCGATTAAGCAAAGAGAATATTATCAACAATGATAATAAATTGTTTAAACAATTATTTTGTTAACTTGAATTCATTATTACTTGACTCCAAATGAAAATTAAACAAAAAGCCAGAAATTTCAAAAAAAAAACCGCATCTTTCTAGCATTATTCACTTATAATATTATTAATAAGTATAATAAATTGTTTAAACAATTATTTTGTTAACTTGAATTCATTATTACTT
>CAKNYM010045099.1:26198-41534 GCA_932195095.1 Andricus curvator | reverse complement strand
TAAATTGTTTAAACAATTATTTTGTTAACTTGAATTCATTATTACTTCACTCCGAATGAAAAGTGGACAAAAACCAGAAATTTAAAAAAAAAACCGCATCTTTTCAGCATTATTCAAATATAATATTATTAATAATTATAATAAATTGTTTAAACAATTATTTTGTTAACTTGAATTTATTATTACTTCACTACAGATGAAAATTGGACAAAAAGCCAGAAATTTAAAAAAAATCCGCATCTTTCTAGCATTATTCAAATATAATATTATTAATAATTATAATAAATTGTTTAAACTATCACTATTGTTAACATTGATGAACTATCACTTCCCTCTAATTGAAAATGGGACAACAAATGGAAAATTTGTGAAAAAACCGCGTCTTTCTAACTCCATTCTATGAGAAAATTGCTAAAAACAATAATAAATTGTTTAAACAATTCATGAAAATATCTAATTTTCAGTATAAAGTAATATTTTATGTATTAGAAACAATTCGCAATAAAAAAAACCGCAAAAAAATCATAATTAGCGCCAAAAACTCGCAAAACCCATTTTTTCACTTATGGGGTTTCTTTGGGACCCTATAAAACAGACTTATGGGGGTGATATTTGAAGTGATATTTTATTCGTATTCTATGGCTAATTGTGAAGAGAAATGTTGAGTTTCAACTCGATTGAGATAATATTGAGGATTCTGAATAAGATTTACAAAAACGTCTTTTTTTCTTATGGGAAATACATGTTAAACTTCATGGGGCTTGCGCCACCCCTAAATATCATTTTTTTCAAAAAAAAAAAATGGATTTATTTTTGGGTGGATTCGAACATATTTGGGGGGTGTCCTCATAAAAATTCGAAAAATTTTTTTTGGACCACCCTAGTGTAGTGTGTAGTTATATTGACCAATTGCTAACAAAATTTTTACTAGAAAACTTGATTCGATTTAAGTATTTGATTGAAAATTAACTTTTTTGTCGAAACTTCATATTTTCGTATTAAAAATTCAACTGCTTTGTAGAAAAATCATTTCTTTATTGAAAATTAATTTTTAAAATGAAAATTTAAGTAATCCCTTTTTGGTTATAAATTGATCTTTTTTAGTTTAAAAATTCAACTATTTGATTGAAAATTGATCTAAATTGTTGAAAATTCGTCTTTTTTGGTAGAAAATAAAGCTTCTTGGTTGAAAATTCAAGTATTTGGTTAAAAATATATGCATTTTATTAAGAATACATCTTTTTCAGTAAAAAATTAATCTTTTTCGTTGAAAATGTAATTATTTGTTTGAAAATTCAATTGTTTTGTAGAAAGCTCGACTTTTTAGCTTGAAAACTCCACTATTTGGTTCAAAATTCAATTATTTGGTTAAAAATTTATGTATTTTGTTGATAATTCGTCTTTTTCAGTAGAAAATTAATCTTTTTGGTTAAAGATGTAATTATTTATTTGAAAATTAAATTCTTTCGTAGAAAGCTCATCTTTTTCACTTGGTAATTATCATTTTTTGATGAAATTTTTTTTTCATAATTGACTGAAAAGTCTTTCTTTATTGTGGATTCAAGTATTTTGTTGAAAAGTCGTCTTTTTTGGCCCAAAATTTTTGTCTCGAATTTTATGCATATCGCACCCAAATTTGTTCGAATACACAAAAAAATAAATGCGTTAGAAAAAAGAAGATATTTGAAGTTTAACACGTATTTCCCATAAAAAAATACGTTTTTGTAAATTTTATTCAGACTCGTCAATATTAAGTGAATCAAGTCCCAAAAAACCCATAAGTGAAAAATTAGGTTTTGCCAGTTTTTGGCGCTAATTATGATTATTTTCGGATTTTTAAATACAAATTATTTAGTCGCGATTTTTTCCGAATTTTTCAACTTATTTTCAATATTTTAGTTAAATTGAGGCAACAATTAATTAAATTTAGCAGGGAGGGATGATTGTTGATACAATTTATTGTTATTCATATTAATAATAAATAATCATATTCTCTTTGATTAATGCTAGAAAATTGCAGTTTTTTCTAAAAAATTTCACTTTTGGTCCATTTTTTACTTAGAGTGTGATAATAATGAATGAAATTCAAGAAAAATAATTGTTTAAACAAATTATTATCGTTTATGACTATCTTCTCCTATATTAATGCTAGATAGTTGTGATTTTTCTGAAGTTTTTAACTTTTTTTTTACTCTTTAGTTAGGAAAAAATAATAAATGTTAATAATTTGTACAAAAAGGCTTTCAGTAACTACTTCAAGGAAAATTTGTATTTAATATGATACATATAGAAAATTTGGAGAATATTTCAAATATGTGTTTCGTTTCAGAAAAATATATTCACAAAAAAGAAAGAGATTATTCGAAAAATGATTCTCTCTATTGTTTATTGAATATGTATTTATAACTAAAAAGCCAAAACAAAGTAAAAATTTCAGAAAAACCGCAAATTTCTAGCAATTATAAATTATTTAAATAATTATGTTCGTTAACTTGCATTAATTATTACTTCACTAAGTGAAAAGATATAAAAAATGACAATTTCAGAAAAAACCGCAACTGTTTAGGATTACTATGAGAGAAAATAGTTATAAATAATAATACTTTATTTAAACAATTATGTTTGTTAAATTTGATCAATTTTTACCTCGCTCTAAGTGAAAAGTGGAAACAAAGTTGAATATTTAAAAGAAAAATGCAAAACTTTCTAGCATTATTCAAAGATATTATTTTAAAAACTGTAACTTTCTAGCATTATTCCAAGAGAATATTATTATAAATAACAATAAATTGTTTAAACAATTATTTGTTTTAAATTTGATAACCTCGCTTTAATTGAAAAGTTAAAAACAAGTTGAAGAATTTGGAAAAAACGCGACTTTCTAGCATTATGCAAAGATAATATGATTAAAAATAATAAATTGTTTAAACAATTATTTCTGCTAAATTGAATGGATTATTTCCTCGGTCTAACTGAAAAGTTGAAAATGAGTTGAAAAATTAGGAAAAAGCTGCGACTTTCAGAAATTTTTGTCAAAGTTTCTCACAAATGGGTAAAAGACTTGCAAATTATTCGAAACAAATTTTTTATTTCGATGAAAATTAGAAAAGTAATATACTTTTCAAAATTTTTAAAATTTTTAAAAAGTGAAAAAAATATATTTTTGATAGATTCAGAAATATTATTCCCAATTTCTACTAGATATAAAAAATATTTTTCGAAAATATTCCCATAAAATTTTGCAGTTAGATCAAAATTCAAAAAGTTAGATAATTTTCAAAAATATGCAATTTTTGTTTTTAAGAGATCCGTAAGTTTAAAGCGTTATTTTTAGTAGATTTTAACAAGATTTACCAATTATTTGAATGAAATTTTTCAATTGATTAATTAATCATAGTAGAGTTGTCGTAGAACTGAAGTTCGAACGATCGAAATAAAAGCCTGCGGCTTAATGTCTCTATTTAGTATCTCAATTTTGTCTACATCTTTTCATTTTTGAAAGAGAACTGACTCTATAACCAAATTATCGAGCGCGAAGTGCGAGTGTCGCAATGAGAATGTAATCGTCAAAACCGCAGGTGCTTTGAGAACCTTCTTCAAAAACAAATGGAAAAACAATTTCAGCTCCAATTTATGACTGTAGTTTGAATTAATATTAATATTATTAATTATTCATATTATTAATAATTAATATTATTAATTATTCATATTATTAATAATTAATAATATTATTAATTATTAATATTATTAATAATATTAATATCATTAATTATTCATATTATTAATATTAATTTTTTTTAAAATGTAGTTGAAACGTTCACATTAAACGTACGAAAACGAGCGTGAAGCGCCGCGCGCAATGAGAATGTGCCCGCGCTGCGGGCATATTTAAAAAAATGTAAAAATGTATTTTTGGATCACCCTATTCTGGATCCGTCTTTGGTTTACTGCTGAGCCATTCCATGTCAAATCATCTAAAGAATTTCAGCTGTTAGTAATTTTGATAAAAATTCAAGTGTCCGTTCTCTTAAGCGTTGAAAGAAAAACCCTAAAATAATTTTTGTTTGAATTCAAACAAACATAGGAGATATTCAAAATTGAAAATTTTGGTCCTTTCTTTTAACTTTCATAACTTTGGTGATTTTAATGCTATTAAGGTGTATTTTTTACAAATTATTCGTAATAAGATGCAGTTTTGAAGAAATAAATATAAATACATTAATAATGTAATAAAGTAATATAAATACAAATACATTTTTTGAACAAAAAAAATTTAACTTCTTAGATTTTTTAAAAACAAATTTTTTAACTGGATTTCTGAAAAAAATCCATCTTTTATTTTATTTTATTTTTAGAAATAGCTTACAATGTCCTCTAAAAGCCCTGTAAATATAAAAATGGGATCTCGCTTAGTTTTCGAGAAATAATTAAAAACGTACGCCGTGACATAGTGTATGCCCAGCGCTCGAGAGTCTGAACTCAGAAGTTCGTGCATACGATTATAATATTCGTCTGTTATTCGTATATTATTTGCATGTTTTTTTACATCATCGTTTCGGCGTACGTTTTTAATTATTTCAAAACACCCTAATATCATTAAAATCACCAAAGTTATGAAAGTTCAAAGAAAAATGGACTAAAATTTTCAATTTTGAATATCTCCTAAGTTTTTTGAATTTTTCAAACATTATTTTAAGGTTTTCTTTTAACACCTAAGAAAACTTATACTACAATTTTCACCGAAATTACTAACATTAGCTAAAATTCTTCAGATGATTTGACATGGAATTTCTCTGCTTCTATTGAAAGTTATCCATAATTAGAATGTTCTAAATTCTGAATTATTGTTGAAATTGTAAACGATAGAGGAAATAATTGATTTTCTTCAATCCTCAGTTGAAAAAGGAGTCTGAAACCGCGCCTTTTCCACCAAAGAGGGTTCGCAATTCGAATCCAAAAGTGTTGGAACACAGAAGAGCAGCTCTGGAACAGTACATGCAGAAAATGTTGAAACTTTCGAACACGAAACATCAAGTCCTGAATTTCTTAGGTCTTGACAGTCGATCTTCTGGATTAAATCACAAAAGGTATTTTTGTCGGTTGTTTAAACTCTCTGAAATTGATAAAAAATTGTTGTTCGATTCTAAAAAGATTGTATTTCAGAATGCAAAGAGCAATTGAGATAGAAGTGAAACCTAGCCAGCGTTATTTATTGCAACATCGACCAGTCTTTCATTTTGACTGTGATCCATATATTACGGCTGATACGACATCTACACTTCCGGACATCGTCACCGACGGTGTTCTCCTAGGTGTTTATGATTCCAGAGACTCAGAATGAATGTCCAGAAGATTTTATTCGAATAAATTAATTTTAAGTGATGAGATTATTATATTAGCTACATTAGCTGGTTTTATTTTATATACAGATTTAACTGATTTATGCGAGCATTGTTTTGATGCACTTTTTTTTATCAATTAGATTTCTAATCAACTACTAATTGTTTTAGAGCAATTATTTTTTTACGGTAATTCGTAATTCTATTGAAATACGTAAGTGTTATAAGGGAAATAAGGACAAATTGTAAACAACAGTATTCCAGAATTTATTTATAGGTAGGCCTTTCGGGGTGTATGTTTTAGAATAAATGTTATTGATCTTGTAAACGTTATTTTGTAATTAACAACCCTTTATCTGTTTCTTCAAATTGCAGGGATCACAGCGATTTAGTAGTTCAAATCCTATCTAAAAAATAGGCATCAACAAATTTTAAACAAAATGTAGATTTTTGAAGATTTCGAAGCTTTTTAAGGGTTCAAAGGTTGTTTTTTTTTAAAGAATTAATCTCAATAAAATATTTTTTTAAATTTACAAAGAGAATGAACAAATTTTTTTAAGATTTCTTAGAAATTTTTTATTATAAAACAGTTATTTTAAGAGAATATTTTAAAAGACTTACAAATATTCCAAAAGATGTCCAAAATTATTTTTTTTAAATCTGCAATTGAAGGCAGTTTTTTTAATTTTGTAGATTTTTTCAAAATTTTAGGAAAAATTCGAATCATTTTAAAAAACATTGAAAAGTTTCTAAAAATTTCAAAAATAATGAGAAATGTCAAAAAACCTAAATAAATGTAAATTTTTGAAGATTTCGAAATAAATTTGTTAAGCTTTTTAAAGATTTTAAAAGTTTTTAAGATAATGAAAAAGTTTTCTTAAGATTCCTGGGAATATTTAAAGTGATTTATTATTTTAAAAAATTAATCCAGAAGATTTTTAAACAATTTTAGGAATAATTCTAGTCAGTATTTAGGAATTTTGAAGAGATTAAAAATATTGTAAAACTTTGAAAAAATTCTAAATATTTATAAAATATTCTTAAATATTTGCCCATAGTTATTCAAAATTTTCATTTTATATTAAAAATTATTTTTTTCCTTCAAATTATAATTTGCCTACATTTTTTTCATTCTTGAATGAAAAATCTTTTTTGGTTGCAAAATCAAAATTTGTGTTAAAAATTCGTCTTTTTGGTTTGAAAATTCATATCTTCTGGTAGAAATTTCATCTTTTTTTATTGAAATTGTAAATGTTTCGTTTAAAATTAAAATCTTTTTTAGTTGAATCATCAACTGTTATATTTTTCGTTGAGAATTCAACTAAGTGGTTAGAAATTAAACTTTTTTGTTAAAAATGCACTTTTTCGGTTGAAGATTTATCATTTTAGTTAAAAAATCATTTCTTAGGTTGAAAGTGTAACCATTTTGTTGAAAACTTGTCTGTTTTGTTAGAAAATTAATCTTTTTGCATGAAAATTTTTCTTGATTGAGGATTACCCTATTTTGTTGAAATTTTGATTTGTTTATGTGTTCAACTGTTTTTGATTTAAAATTATTATTGTTTTTATTAAAATATCAGCTATTGGATTTTTTGTTGAGAATTCATTTTTTTAAATGTATCTACTTGATTAAAAGTTTAATTACTTTGTTAAGTCATTTTTTTTTGGTTGAAGATTCATAATTTAATTGAAAATTTATCTTTTTTGGTAGAAAATTAATCTTTTTGTAAAAATAAGCCATATAAGAATCAACTCAAAATTAATCATATTTTTTAGAGGGTCCTAATATACAGTACTTTCTTGTATCTTATTTTCGATTTCCGAAATTTTGTGTCTGGTTACTACAACCATACATTTTTTCTTTGATACGAAGTTTTCCACCAAAGAGGGTTTGCAATTCGAATCTTATTTTGTTGTAATTTCTTTTTATTTAATATTCATATTTTCGAATTAAATATTCAACTGTTACGTAGAAAATTCATCTTTTTGTCTTGAAAACATTACATGTTTTAAAAGGATTAAAAATGAATCAAAATTCCTATTTATTATCCACTTAAATACGGACTTCAAACAAATAATAAAATCAATTAAAAATAAATAAAATTCAACCAAATAATAAAATTATTAACCAAAAAATATTTTCAACCAAAAATAGAAAATCGAACTATTATGGTTGAAAAGTCTATTACATTTTTGGTTGGAAATCATTTTTGGTTAAAAATTTTATTATTTGGTTAAAAGTCTGATTATTTTGTTAAAAATTCCACTATTTTATTTTAAAAAACCATCTTCTTTGGTCGAAAATTCAACTGTTTTTGGTTGAAGTTTAATCTTTTTTGTTTAAAAACTTGACCATTTAGTTGAAAATTCATCTTTGTAGGTTGTAATTTCATCAATTTAGTTACAAACTCAACTATATTTTTGAAAAACTAATTATTTTATTGAAAATTGAACTATTTTCTTAAAAAGTAATTTTTTGGGTCGAAAATTCAATTTATTTGTGTAAAAATCTTCCTTTTTGATTGAAAATTCATCTTCTATGGTAGAAAAAGTAATCTTTTTTGGTTGAAATTTTTTAATTTTAATCTGAAATTGTTTTATTCCGTTCATAAAAGATTCTATGTTAAAAATGTTACTAGTGGTTACAAGATTAAAATGCTGATCCTTGAATATTGATTACCAGGGAAAATGAAAAATTAGTAAATTTTGCAAATTTTATAATTAGTATTTATTAGTTCATATTAAGAATTAGTTCAATAAAAAATATTTAAGTTATTTTTACTTTTTTATTTTTGTTTTCATATTTCTTATAAGTACAAATAATATCACCCTCTTAAATTTCAGCTTTAGATTGATAATTTTTAGTGAACCTTTGATTTTTCATGCCCGAAAATGAAAATTTGTGATTTTTATTGCACGGACTTAAGTTTTGTTTAAAATTTCTGAGGGCGCAGTCTCATTTTGGCTGTAAATTTCAAATTCAAAAACTTGAGATGTGTAGAATTTTACTAATTTTAATTTTAATTTGTACTAATATTTAAAAAGAAAAAAAAACCCTCGAATTGTCTAAAAAATTGGAAGTTCTGAAAAGTATTTAAAATAATCAACATATTGTAGAGATTTTACTAAATTATTTAAATAAAAATGTCAACCTCGAAAAAGATATTTGTATAATTTATACTATATATATTTTATTATTTTGTTCAAAATTTAACAATTATGTTAAGATCAAAAAGGTCAATCTTTTTGGTTGAAAATTCAACTGTTTTGTTCAAAATTTGTCTTTTGGTCCAAAAAATTCAACATTTTGCTTGAAATATTTTTTCATTATGACTAAAAAATCTTATTTGGTAGAAAATTCAACTATTTTATTGAAAAGTTGTCATTTTGGATGAATTCAAGTGTTTTTAATTTACAATTAAAATCTATCTTGTTTTAAATATGAACTATTACATTTTTTGTTTGTTAAAGATTCATCATATTAGTTGAAACTTCATCTCTTTGGTTGAAAATGTACCTCTTTTGTAGAAATTTCGTCTTTTTGGGTTGAAAATTCAATTATTTTGGAAATGCATTCAACTAATTTGCTGAAAATTAATCATCTTGGGTTTAAAATTCAACTATTTTGTTGAAAAGCTGTCTTTTTGGTTTAAAAATGTATCTCCTTTGACAGAAACTTAATCTTTTTTTGGTTGAAAATGTTTAGTTGAGATATCTTTTTTGGTTAAAAATTTAATTATTCTGTTGAAAATTCAACAATTTTGTTAAAGTCATCCTTTTTGGTTGGAAATCCGTCTTTTTGTATTGAAAAATCAACTAATTTGGTAGAAAATTCCATTATTTTGTTGCAAATTAGCTTTTTATTTAATATTCATATTTTCGAATTAAAAATTCAACTGTTATGTAGAAAATTCGTCTTTTTGTCTTAAAAATTCAACAATTTGGTTGAATAATCAACTGTTTTGTTGAAAAGTAGCCTTTTTGGATGCATTAAACTGTTTTTAATTTTAAATTAAAATCCTTTTTAGTTGAATATTCAGCTATTTACTTAAAAGTTCAACAACTGTTTAAATTCATTTTTTTTGGTTGAAGATTCATAATTTTGGTTAAAAATTCATCTATTCGATTGAAAAGGTACCTCTTTTGTTGAAAATTCGTATTATTGATTTAAACATTGAACTATTATTGTAGTACCTTTTTTATTTGGCTAAAAATTATCTTTTTTGTTTGTAATTCCTAATTTCGGATTGGAAATTCCTCTATTTTGTTGAAAAATTGTCTTTTTGGTTTGAAAATTCATTTCTTTTCATAGAAATTTAATCTTTTTTTGGTTAAAAATGCAAATTTTTAGTTGAGAATCCATCTTTTTTGGTTATAAATTTAATTGTTTTGTAGGAAATTCAACAATTTTGTTAAAAATTCATCCTTTTTTGTTGAAAATTTCTTCTGTATGTGTTGAAAATTCAACTATTTTAGTAGAGAATTCCATTATTTGGTTGAAAATGAACTTTTTGTTGAAAATTCATATTTTTGGGTTGAAAATTCAACTGTTTTGTCGAAAATGGGTTGTTATGGCTGGAAAATTCAATATTTTGGTTGAATAATGAACTGTATTATTGAAAACCCGTCTTTTTTGGACGCATTACACTATTTTTGAATTATTATAAAAATATTTTTGGTTGAATATTCAACTATTTGGTTAAAAAAGCAACTTTAACAACTTTGTTAAAAATTCAATTTTTTGTTGTTGAAGATTCATAGTATTAGTTAAAAATTAATTTATTTCGTTGAAAATGTACCTTTTTTGTTGTTGAAAATTCGTATTTTTTATTTGAAAATTCAATTATTATTGTAGTACATTTAACTATTTGGCTGAAAATAAACTTTTTTGTTGAAAATTCATAATTTCGGGTTGTTGAAAAATCGTCTTTTTGGTTAGAAAATTCATCACTACTGATAGAAATTTAATGTTTTTGTTTCAAAATTTAATTATTTTGTTGTAAATTCAAGAATTTTTTTAAAACTATTTTGTTAGAAAAACTTTTTGTTGAAAATTCGTATTTTAGGTTGTAAATTCACCTTTTTTGTTGAAAATTCGTCTTTTTGACCTGAAAATTCAATAGTTTGGTTCAAAATTCAACTATTTTATTGAAAAGTTGTCTTTCTAGATGTATTAAACTGTTTTTAATTTAAAATAAAAATCTTTTTTGGTTGAAGATTCGTCATTTAAGTTGGAAATTCATTTCTCTATTTCTTTTTCTCATTAATTTGAATTTAATATTACTATCTATATTTATTCAAAAGAATTCATTCCCCTTTTTTCGTGAAAAATGTCCTTTCAAAGCGCCCCTTTCTAGTCTTGAATTTCTATTTATGATACTTAAAAAATGAATCCAAACCGGTGAGAATAAAGGGGAAAATTGGGTCGAAATTCTCGATTTTAGGGGATTTTTCAAATTTAAGGGGAAAAAATTAAAATTCCTCAATAATTTTCTATTAAACACATGATTCTCTTTGTTGTAATCTTTAGCACAGGAAATAAAAAACTCGGCATTTATTACAAGTAATTTAATCGTTTTATCTTTATTTCACTTCTTCATCTTTTGGGAATACATTGTGACATTGATCTTAATATCTATATCCTATATCTCATAGTATGAATATGAGAAGTGTAATGTAAACTGATAAGTAGTGCTTGTGCTGTATAATCGCAGTGTACACTATTTTCTACCTCTAATTTTAGGCATCATGACTCAGTTTAAATTGTAATAAAAAATCTGTAACGGCAGTGAAAACATTCGCTTCAGTTGTATCAAATCGATCACTTTTCCTCTTTAATGAATTATTATCTTGCACAACATGATTCGAGTATCCCGCATTTTTATTTCATTTATGTACACTCGCTACAAGTCGCTACACTTTTTACGCAAACTAAACTAGTCCTAATCGTCAAAAGTATTCAACGAAATTCGCTTTTTTCTTCCAAGATTCAAAAATAAATGGCGTTGATTAAATGTATATTCTAGAGTTCCGTACAAATATGCAGCTACAGATCTGAAACTATCTTTGTTAATTATATCAAATAAATTTCGAAACAATTTTAGTCTTTAACAGTGCAATCCTCAATAACTGTGGTTAATAAATCCTTATTTTAAATATGTAAACGTAGATAATACATTTTTTAAATATAAAAGAGAGCTTGCATTTTTTTGGAAATAGCTTCTTCATTATGAGAATGTACAAATAAAGAGAAGCATCTTAGACCAAAATTTCAATATAAACCTCTGCTGTCATGATACCAAATTTTAGTATATTATACAATCTTCAATAAAATCTTTCGCGTGTATGTACAATTTAGTGTTTAAAATTACTTAAAATTATATATCGTCATTAAAACATTAACGTTCTTGAATTAAATCTCTTTGTCGGTTTCTGTTCTCTGTGTATACGTGTGCGCGTGTCTTAGGTATGTACAAATTACATCTCATTTCGGTACCAAATACTCGTCATTAAAAGTTTTTTTCTTATTTACAACCTCCTCAATCTTGAGTGGAGTTTCGAGTAACTTTATTAATATTTTGTCCGATAATGAGAACGCATCTTTTTAAAGATTTATATCCCGGGTTATCCTGCAAGGCGGATATCCTACAAGGCGGATATCCCACAGGGTGGATATCCTACAAGGCGGATATCGATTACAAGCCAGGATTCGGAGATCAACGAACTTTTGAGTTTTTTTTAAAGTTCGCATTTGCCTTCTACCTTTGAAAAAATCCTTGAAAAACAATTTTATTTTGATTTGAATTCTCAACTTTGAAATAATTCAAACAATAAAAGAAATTTATCCTTTGCCGAATCTAATAAAATTCGTGATTCAACGACTTTCTGATATATGTACCACCATTCGACATAAGAAAGCAGCGCGAAAAGGATTCTAGGTGACTCTGAGAGAGAAAAATTTGCATTATTTACAACTAGGAGTCATGAAAGCTCTATAACTCGGATTCTATTACGTATAATATTGGTATACAGTGCATATCATAGAAAGTTGGTCAAATCTTCGAGAATTATTAAAGAATTATTAAAGATGACAAGCAACTTAAAAATAAATCACGTCCCTAATCAAAATTCTCTGAAATTTCTCCAAAGTTAGATTTCATATCCAGAAAACAGAATTTCAATATAGACAAATTCCAGAGAAATTTTTTTCTAGGGTGCAACAGAACTTACAAGTTAAGAGATTAAATTCTAGGTTTATTTAAAATCTCATTTTGTAGTAAATAAAAAAAATTGAATCGAATTGAGTAACGGAAAATAAAAAAAATGTGTATAATATATAAATCTCATTTGTATAAATCATAGAAAAATAAATGTAGAGTATGTTAAGCTAGTTTGTAAAATATTACATATCACTAACATTCGACACGTTCTCATCCGTATCGCACAGAAGACCACCTTGACAGAAATTACTTGAAGAGACATTGAAAGCTTTCGGAAGAGAGGCAAGGGGAAGTTCGTAGTATTTATACATCAAAATAAATTCTCTCCTTTCTCCAAAAACTTAAATTTTGTTCGAAATCATACGTTTTGTTAAAAAATTAAACTACGATTCTATTTACATCAAATACATCGCATTGGCACAGCATATTGCGTGCCCGGACTGCCAGCCAGGGTGCAAATTTTTCCTTTTAAGAGTGAAAAAAAACCACTTCTGATACGTGTTTGAAAATTTTTTGATTGAGAACGGACATCTCCCTCACAGAAATAGGATATTATTTAATATTGTTGTGAGGACTGGATGGTCTTCGGGGAACAATGAAGACAAAAAAGTAAGTAAAGATTCGAAATTTAGAAGAGGTTTGTGTAATAAAAGATATTTACAAGGCGTCAAAGGGAATTTGATTAAAAACGTGATTTGTGAGAAATTTTAAGAATGACCTTTTATGTAAAATTTGAATAGTACAATCGATATTAATAAATCTAAGCGAAGTGGACTAAATGTTATAATTCCACGATAAATGTACATGCGCATTTATATTAACTATCTACAAATTTCTCTAGAATCGATAAACTTGAACATTTTAGGAGATACCGTATGGTTGGCAGTCCTGGCTTTTAATGGAATGTCGTTATCTTATATATATCGATATAAGACCTATAACGAATTACTTACACCGGTAAACACTTCCTCTATCCTACAATGTGTAAAATAGTTTCATCTTTACGCAGTGACTCAATTTAAAACTGATCAAAGCCAATCGTGTCGTATTTTTCTTGTTTCTATCTAACATGAAACTTCTTGCAACTTGCCTTTTTTAATGAATGATAAGATGTTATTTCATGAATTTACAAAATGATCTCACGATAATGAAAATGCTATTTAAATCTATTCGAATCTAATATAAAAAAAAATTAATCCACGATTAACAATCAGCTTTAAATGAGGACTCTCTACTCAATCGATTTGCACGTTCAAATATTCATCTAGCACGATCCTCATACTGTATTAATTTATATATTTTGAGTTTGGTCTAGATTAAAACTAGTGGTGTATAGTTATCATTTAATATAGACAATAATTCATATTAACAAAAGGTACCTAGGAGTGTTCGGAGTGTATAAAAAAAACGACAGAGAAAAAGACTCACGAGCACTAGAATCAATTTTCTCGAGGAATTAGTTTACATTTCGATTAAGCACTCGTGAATGTTTTTCTTGCTTAACTCCCAGAAATACAAAATAGCTGCCTGCATTCTACAATCTCTTATGTCCCGGGTTGTCCCAGGGATAACCCGTCGGGATATCCTGCAAGGCGGAAATTTGGATATCCGCCAATCTTATTTGTTTTATCTTCTATAAACGCTGAGCTAAAATTTAATAATTGCACACACTAAATATCCTCGGCAAGATTAACTCTACCCATATTTACAAAATTCGATTCTTGCCTCCGGACAGTTCGTGTGTTCCTCTCATTCAAGTCCATTTTCCCACCCTGTTCCTTTTTCACTTAAAATCGCACCGTAGTCGAACTAAAGTTAATTTTCGGTACTTAACTGAAAATACGAAACGCAGATCTTAAAAACTGTTACACGTATCACAAGCGTAAATAAAAAATATTAATTCGTCTCGCTTTCTACCTTGTATAAAACACACTAAGCGCTACGTTTTATCGTATCTATCTTCATTGCAACACGCGTATAACTTCGAAATTTTTTGTTGCGTTCCTAACACTGTACTCCGTCTTTAAACTGTTTTTTTTCTCTAGAAACGAAAATGAGGCACTTGCCCAAGTTCCTCTCTTTTTATAGAGTTATATCTATACAGATCAAAATGCCAACAAATACACATGGAAGGCACGCCTCGTCTGCTGCGAATGCTTATGTCCTATGCAACGTCCCTTTATTTTTTTTCTTTTGCTTTGATCTAAGCACCTAACAGGCCACTACTAAGAACACAGTCCTCTAATCATATCACATTTTTCAATTACATCCTACTGTTTTCGCCATAAACCTCCGCCTTTTAACGTCGTGCCGATTAAGCCCCGAAATTAATTGCAAAAAGCTAATTAAGCCCTAGAGAATTCTCGAGAATATCCACGATCAATCCTCCTTTTTAGACTTTAGGAAACGTCCATTAATTACATAAGGATGATTTCTGAAATTTTTGATCCCCTCCCTTTCTATTGTAAGGATTCATAACATTTTTGTGACCCCCCCCCCCCCATTCTTACGTAAGATTTTATATTTTTAATCAATATATCAAGAATATATAAATTATTTTCACTCTAAACGAGATGTCAAGGAATTTCAAGAGATTATTCTTGAACTTCATAACATTTTAATCTCATCTGATTATATTTCGAGAAAATCTTGACTTTAAAAATGAGCAACATGCTTCACTAGTTTTAAAGGATTTTAAGAGATTTTAAAATATTTTTAAAGAACTCTCATGAAGTATTTTCAGGAATTTTGAAGGATTTCAGGGGATTTTAAAGATT
>CAKNYM010045099.1:0-26188 GCA_932195095.1 Andricus curvator | reverse complement strand
AGGATTTCAAGAGATACCGAAGTATTTTCAGGAATTTTGAAGGATTTTTGGGAATTTTAATGGGATTTTTAAGATTTCAAGGGATTTTATACGATTTCAAAACATTCCACCGGATTCTAAAGGATTTCAAGAGATACCGAAGTATCTTCAGGAATTTTGAAAGATTTCAGGGGATTTTTATGGGAATTTGAATATTTCATGGGATTTTATAAGATTTCAAAATATTCGACAAGATTTTAAATGATTTCAAGAGATTCGAAAGTACTCTCAGGAATTTTAAGGATTTCAGGGGTTTTCAATGAAATTTGGAAGATTTAAAGGGATTTTTTAAGATTTCAAAAGATTCCACGTGATTTTAAAGGATTTCAGGAGATACCGAAGTGTTTTCAGGAATTTTAAGGATTTCAGGGGATTTTATTGGGATTTTGAAGATTTAAAGAGATTTTATAAGATTTTACGCGATTTCAAAAGATTTTAAGAGATTTAAAGGAATTTGAAAGGATTTTAAGAGATTTCAAAACATTCTGAAGTATATATACCCAGATTTGAGAGAATTTCGTTTTATTTCAATGAACTTTAAAGGGATTTCAAAGATTTCACGGGAACTCGTAATAATTCGGAACATTTCACAGAATTTCCAGGATTTTAGCGGATGTTAAGAGATTTTTATGAGTTTTAAAAGATTTCACGGAATCACAGAGAATTTTAAGGGATTTTCACAGTATTTAAAGAATTTCAAGGGATTTTCAGGGAGCTTTATTTTAAAGGCATTTAGAGAGATTATGTACGACATTCATGGCTGGATATTTTTTAAAAGGATTGCAGAAATTTCAACAGCTAAAATAGGTTGGAATTAGCATATTTAAAAAAAATTATAGAGAGGAAACTTACGTAAGAAATGATCTTGACTCCCTCTAAAAAGACTTACGTAATTAATGCACTCCCTACGGTTTACTTTATTTAAAAAAAATTATTTAAAATTCCCTCTACGTTTTAGGTAAAAAAAGCTAATTTTTTTCAGTTTTTGATTTTTATACCACAGAAATTTAAAGATAAAAAATTCTTTTAAATATAGGCTTTGCCTTTAATTTAACTGGAAAGGGCGCAAAAAAGTGAATTATTCTCAATTCATCGCCATTAACAATGACTCACTTTCATACACTTTTTCCACCTAAATTATGGACATACATTATTTTGTAATACTATAATTACCATTAAAATATAATTGTGCATTTCTGAACAACTTTTTCACCATATATAAATCTGTTAAATTTTACTATTACTTAGTTGTATAGAAACTATAATTAATTATGTTTTGTTTTGAGGTCAATAAAGACCTGAAAATAATTGTCTTTTCTTTTATAGAATTTTAGACTTATTCTGCAATAAAATTGGGAAAATTTTTTTATCTGAACCTTAAATAAAATTTTCAAAATAAATTAAAAGTATAAAATCAGAGTATAAAATCTTCATAAAAAGGAGGAAAATTGGGGGAAATTCAAGAATGAAAAAATGTTGATTTTCAATAGGCACCGGTTTTAAATTCTCGAGAATTTTAAAACCCTCTCTCGGTTTCAAAATCCAAGCCCTCCAACGCAAAGAATTATACGTAAAGAAATTTCGTAAAAAAATTAACATTTGTGTAATTAACAACGTCATTGGATCTTAAAACTCTAAATCTGCAAAATTCAATGAATTTACAGAATTCAAAAGGCACAATAGTGTACCAGTCAATTAATGATTTAAAAAATAGTTCTAGATTTAATATTTAAGTTCAGGACATTTCACGCCCTGAAATATAGGTTATTATTGCCAAATTTTGCCCCTAATAAAAAATCTTTTTCGTCCGAGGGCTTGGATTCCAAAATTAAAGCATTGACCCTAAACGATCCAGGCGAATGTAAAATTCTAAAATTTGTCTTGAACAAACGCAATACATCAAAAAGAAGGGTCGCCCTCTCTTGCATTTAGAATATCAAAATTTGGTTTAAAAAATAGTCTAAATATTTTAGATAACAAACGTCTTTCGTGATTTTTACTCTCTGAAAACTTTTTAATGAACAACATAGATAATTCTGATCGCATTTACCTGCTCACACGCCACGCTTTCCGTCACAAGCAAATAGAAAACACATTCCTACTTCCTTCTCCGGCGAAAAAAATCCAAGTTCCTAGTACAATACATTCCAATTTTCAATATTTCCAAAACTTGATTAAAAAGTCAGAATTTTTTCGCCGGAGTTGAAGGCCTACAACAAATTTCATATCTTAGAAGATTGATTTACAATTTTTAAGGCTGAAGAGAAGACGATTTCACCAAAGACTAAGACGTACAGTCTCTCAAATCATACTTGTCTTTCCACGTGCTTTCTCTGAGTTCCCTCTTCAAAATGAAGATATCTTCATTAGTCACCTCCTGACAGTGAGCCGAATTTTGCGGATACAAGCTTAAACACGCTTGTGGATCAGCATTATGAGAACGTGATCCATGCACATCATTTCTATACCCACTGGGTTTCATAAAATCCAAATTTTCCTGCAGACGTGTATTGTTGGGATAAAATTGACGACTGTCCTTGCCGTCACCTTGCGCCACGTACATGACCATATCGTTAAAATTGGGAAGAAACTGGGGATTGAAAAGCGAGAGGGATTTCTTGCTGACTCGACTGGGATCGTGGGTGGGCACCATGTAGTGCTCACGCATTTCTCGAAATTCAGGCTGCTCGAGTGCGACGCTCCGCGAGGGACTTTCTTCATAAAAGTCCAGCAGTTCCAGTTTCTGGTTTGAGTAATTTCTGGCCGCATCGTCAGCGATGGAGCGATTTAGTTTGGAATATATTTCCTGAGAGAGACCGCCCTCTTTACACTTTCGCCTCAAGCTGGCTTTGTATTGTTGCTGATAGGCAATTTGACCCATTTGCAGGTGCATGGAGTCCAGGTTGACTTCGGAACTGTAACCTTTGTTGAGTGAAGGTTCGACTTCAGCACTGGCGTAGAGGTTGTTTTCTGAACTGCTTCCAGAGATGGTGCAGGGTGTCAGATTGTTCCTGGACCTGAGCTTCTCGGATTCCCCGTCGTATTGGTCGTAGGGGTTTTCGGAATGCGACATGTCGGAGGAACTGGAACCCTCTGGGTCGGGGGGCAAGCCTCAGACGGCTTGTCGTCTTCTGTATCATATATACGTTTTCTTAACCTTCTGCATAGGCTTGTTCTCCGCCGACGAATTGGCATTCTTCCCGTTGGGATTTTTCGGGGGGACGTTCAGAACGAGGTTTATGGACTTGTTGTTGTAACCGGGTGACTCGGTGTTTTCCGTCAGGCGGTTCAGTTGCTGCCTCTGCTCAGGAGGATCGGGATAGGGTGCACTCCGCAACCTTTGCGAAAACCAGAACCCAGAGGCAAACCCCGCTATGAGGGAAAAGAAGCAGGTTCCTATCAAAGCTCCGGTTAAGGTGTGTGCGGAATACACAACTGGAGTTACTACCACACCTGGAACATAGAAAATTGTGGTTGGAAAGGGGTGCTTTGTTGGTGAAGGTTTTGTGGTTGGAAAGTAGAACTTTTGTCTATTATTCATTCTAATTTTGTACATTTATGTACTTTGTTGCGAGCTTTGTTGTATATTGTTGTACTTTATTGTAGTTGTAATATTTAACAAGAAATTACAAGAATTTAAAGTTCTTGCATTAAAATATTTGTTTCTTTTTAGACCTAGGATAAGAAGCATTTAAATGATGAATCTCTATAAAATCTAAAAAAAAGTTAATAAGTTTTAGTTAAAGCTCTGAAACTGAAACTTTTTTGTCTTTTAAAAATGAATGTGATAGCAATCACTTGCACACTTTAACATAAAATAATCTCCTAACAGTACTTTGAATATTTTATAATCCTAGATTGAAAAAGAATAACTTTTTGGTTGTAAAAATGGTAAATTCTTTTATATTACAACATTATACAACAACAAAATACAAACAAGTACCAAATTTGTTCAAATAATAGACAAACGTACTCATTTTCTGTAATTTTGTAATTTATTGTATTTACTTATCAACCTAGAAACACTACCCGAATCGGGTAGTGTCACGCCTACCCCGAAAGGGAAATGGCTTAATGGTATACATACTTGTATTTTCGTATAAGAATCGTTGCAGCTTTTCGTAGTTATTTGTAAAATAGTTTCCAGAAAGGATTGAAAGATAAATTTCAAATTTAATTACTTTTTAAATTAATTTTGGTGAAATTTAGGATTTTTAATGGTCGAAAATAATGATTTTCATGGAGTCCACTAGTTAGTAAAACAAAAAATGCACACTCCTTTCGAAAAATATACAATTTTTTTTTCACCTTTTTCACCCTTTTTTCGATATTTATCGAGAAGCGTTCTTTAAAAAGAAAATTAATAGAAAAAAGTTATATATTAGGGGAAATGAAAATGCTAAAATTAATCATATCGTTCGAGCTGAGGGAAGAAAATTTGTGGGTTCACATCCGACAAAAATTAGAAATTTTTTTTTTCAAATCGGTTAATATCTTTTGTTCTCTTTTTTTATTTCAAAATTTAAAGCAATTTGTCTATTAGACTAAAAATTATGGCTAATTTTTTATACTTACAATTTTTGTTAGTAAAAAATAATAAAAAATTATAAAATCAAGAAAAAGTTTTTTTCCTATTTTAGAAAGCGGTTTAAAATGTGCAAAAAACATGATTTTTGGATTGAGTTACATGCACACTTATTTGGAAAAAATTGAATATGTCAAACCTGAAATTTCTTCAGCCTAAGCCAAAGAAACATTCATTAAAACATTCCAAAATCACAAAAATAATCCAAAATCCAAAAATTTTTACTTCAAGAAAAATTTGTTTCCCGAAAAAGCAAATTGATAAAATATTTCTTTGTTTCAAGGTGAAGAAATTTCAGGTTCGACATATTCAACTTTTTCCAAAATGTGTGCATATGTCTCAATCTAAAAAAAACATGCTTCACGCACATTTTCACAAAAATTTAAATGAGGGAATTTTTTTGAACTTTCAAATAAAAAAAGAGAAGAGAAGATATTAACCGATTTTAAAAGATTTTCTTTTACTTTTTTCGGATGCCTACTCACCACTTTTTCCCCTCCGCTCAAACAATTCGATTAATTTTAGCATTTTCACTTTTTTTATTAAAAGAAAATTTTACACAGTTTGTTATTATTTGAAATGGACAAAAATAGGACCCCAGGGTCTTTCATTATCTAATTTTTTTTTTATTTTACGCTATGTCCTAAAATAGCAATTCAATTTTAATCCAACATTTTCTCATTAATATTTCTCTAATAATTTCGAACTACTTAAGAGTTTGCTTCTTAGACGGCGCTGTTGTTCAAAATTCAACAATCTAAAATTAGTAACATACAGAAATAAACTTGTTATTTTGTGAGAAGTCTCGATTTTAATTTTGAAGAAATCCAGTTGAACAAGTGCAAAGAAAACGTTCAAAAATTATTTTCAAGAAAAGTAAAAATTTGGATAACTTTAAAATAGATTTTTTTAAACTATATATTTTTTTAAACACTAAAGTACAATATTGCAAAAATTATTAAACATTTCACAGCTTTGATGATAAAAGGAAATTTCCAGTTAAAATCTGATTTTAGTTAAAAGTTTACGAAATAAACGTAATATTGAAAGGATAGGAATTTTTTATTTCATTTCCTACATTCCATTATGTTAGTATGAATCAGTAAAACATTAACCACACATTACAAAGGCAAATTAGCAACAAAACAATAAATAGAGAGAAGAATTTTAGCGATATTTTCTATACGAATATGGTTCCAATGATGAATGAAACTGATACCTTTCACCGTAATGCTTGAATATGATAATATTTAAACAGTATAAGCGAGCGAAGCTGAATATGCAAATACGATCGATAAATCCACAACACAAATGCTTCATTATAAAATCAATTATGGTTTTGAACAATATTCAAAGTAAAATATGTAAAGCAGATTGCAAACCCTAATAGTGAGATTAAATTTGAAATAAGCGAAGGTCAGGCCTTGGACCTCACTTCAGAGATAAAAAATAGTGTAAATAGTGTCAAAAATTTGCAAAAATAGTGTCAAAATAGGATCATAAAATTTTTCAAGTATTAAACATATGTGTAGTCCTAATTGAAAAGTTTATTATTATAAGAATTCATCTTTTGTGGTTAAAAATGTTAATTTTTGGTTCAAAATTAAACTTTTTTGTTGAAAATTCAACAATCTTGTTAAAAAGTCATACTTCATCGTTGAAAATTCAACTATTTTAACATTTGTGTTTTTGGTTTGAAAATTCATCTCTTTCTGTAGAAATTTCACCTTTTTTGGTTAAAATTGCAACTGTCCGGCCAAAAATGAATATTTGGGTTGAAAATTAACTTTTTTGTTGAAAATTTAACTGTATTGTAGAAAATTCGTATTTTTAGCTCAAAAATCTGGTAAAAAATTGAAGCGATTTGGTTGAAAATTCGTCTTTTTGGTAGAAAAACAATTTTTTGGTTAAAAATTCAAACGTTTGGTTGAAAATTAATCTGTTTTAGTTGTGGATTCAAGTATTTGGTTGAAAATTCGTTTTTTATTGATTAAATCTGTTTTGTTTTTATTTCAAATTAAAATATTTTGTTGTTGAAATATCAACTATTACATTTTTCGTTGAAAATTCATCGTTTTAGGTTGAAAATTCAACTCTTTGGTTGAAACTTAAAAACACGTTTTTTTTGTTAAAAATTAATTTTTTTACACTGAAAATTAAACTATTTTTTTGCAAATTCATATTCTCGGGTTAAAAATGCAACTGTTTTGTAGAAAATTCGTCTTTTTGTATTGAAAAGTTCACAATTTGGCAGAAAATAAAATTGAACTATTTTGTACAAAAAACGTTTTTTCAAATTGAAAATTAATTTTCTGGAATGGAAATTTAACTACTCCATTTTTGTTAAAACTGATATTTTTAGTTTGAAAATTCAACTATTTAGTTAATAATTTTTAGAAACGAAGAATATAAACCAAAAATTAATCAATTAAAATGTGGATTAACATTACATCCATTGCTCAAAGTATTTAGTTGAAAATTTATATAATTTGTTAAAAAATCGCACTTTTGGTACAAAATTAAACTTCTTGCTTGAAAATTCAACTATTTGGTTAAGAATGTATGTATTTTGTTGAAAATTGAAATATTTTGTTAAAAATTTACGTATTTTGTTGAGAATTCATTTTTTTATAGAAAGTTAATTTTTGTGGGTTGTAAATTCATTTTTTTTTAAATTTAACTGTTTAGTTAAAAGTGCAACGGTTTGGTTGACAATTATTCAATTTTGGTTGATGAGTCAAATATTTTGTTGAAAGAATTTTATTTCTTGGTTAAAATATTAACTATTACATTTTTATTGTTGTTGAGAATTTATCTTTTTCGTCGAAAATTCAACTACTTGATTAAGAAATAATGGCATTAGCGGAAAATTGTGAGAAAATACTTTCTTAAGCGTCATTTTTTTAAATATTAGCAAAATAGTGTCACCGCTCAAAAATAGTGTCAGTGTGTACAATGTGTTGAGTCCGAGGCCTGGAAAGTGCACACAAATATTTTTTAACGTCTCACATTGATTTCACTCTAAATATTTTTCAAAATCTCGATTTCACTCGCTTATTTTTTCACTTTAATTGTAACCGAAGATTATTCTTGATAAAACTTTATGATTTTAAAATCTTCATTTATATTGTCTTTCTTGAAATTAGTTTTGGTTAAATTTTTAATATTTCTACCTACTTAATATTAATATTTAATAAAAATATTACTAGTATCAGTTGAAAAAATTGTGGAAAAACGTAGGGAGACACAAATTATTACCTTGTGGCTCATTAGCTCTTGGTTGCGTACGACTGTATTGATTATCTCGATCCAGCTCGATAACAATTTCATTGTCTCGTTCGTCGGGCTGCTCTCCACGCCCGATTCGGGGTGGAATCGCTGGTGGTACGGATTTCGCCATTTCTGAAGCAATATTCGCTAATTGACAGGGACGCCCAATTCACACATATTTCAGAGAGATGATAGCAAAAGCAAAGTTCACAAAAGCAGAACTCACAGGCGCAAATTTTAAACAAGCGTGCAGATTAGAAACAAATGTACGTATTGTATTTCAGAATACTCGGAAATGGAAGCGCAAAAAATGGAAATGCTAGGAAAACTGGATGAAAACTAGACACCTTATTAGCCTTTTTTTCTTATTAGCAAATATAATTGTTTGCAGAGTCAGTTTTTATATTTAAAAAGCTCAGGTTTCTTGAAATTATTATGCAAAAAAGCAAATGGAAACCAACGAGTACATGGAATTTTTTGTATTGCAAATGCAGCATTAATAAGAATAGAGAGTCAGTGTTGCGAAAAGGATGCAGATAAAGAAAAAAAATGAAAAAGTTTATTTTTGTAGAGAGTAGAAGGGTGGTGGTTATACGCCTAGATTCCTGCCTTACCGACATCGAGACTTTTCGACAGCTTAAATGGTTCGTGTTCGTGCTAATTTTGTAGAATGTTTAGTTTACGCGAAATTTTTTTCTCCTAATAGGGAAGTTTACCAGCCGCTAGGTAGCGACAATTCTAATTGGATGAATGAAAAATTGTCTGTTTACAAATTTATAATAAAAGTTTATAGTTCATTCATAAAACATAGTGAAAGTGTAAGTCATTTAGTTAGAAAAGAAAAAATTTAATATTTTAGTTAGTGAAAGAAAGTTTCAAAGTACATGTTTTCATAATCTGTTCTAGTTTTCACACCAAATAGTTGAATTTTCAACTAAAAAAGATCAATTGTGAACCAAAAATGGAATAGTAAAATTTTCAACCAAAAAAACAACGAATTTTCAAAAAAAGTTCAATTATCATCCAAACAGATGAATTTTTAATCAAGACGATTAATTTTTTTACCAAAAAGACGTATTTTATAAAATAAAAAGAGAAATAAAATAATTAAATTTTAAACTAAAGAAATGAATTTTCAACTAAAGTGACAGGTTGGTTTTAGATGACTTTTTCTCCCTCTTTTTTCTTTTGGTTATTTTTGTCTCTAATGAGCCGAAAAGTGAGGTAGTTTATAAGTCAGTTTTTAAATCTGAATCTTTTTCATGCTCACTTTGCATAAAATTATTCATGATAAAATAGATTTCTGTTCGATCTTAATTTAAAAAAAAAGATGAATTTTCAACCAACAATTGAAGAGTTAAATTTTCAACCAAAAAGATTAATTTTGTATTAAAATGACAAATTTAAAATAAAAAAATATAAATTTTCAACAAAAAATGGAATAGCTACATTTTCAGTTAAAAAACATTAATTCTCAACCAAAAACATAACAAATTTTTAACAAAATAAATCAATTTTAAACCAAAAAGATAAACTTTTGAACAAGAAAATTAATATTCCACCAAAAGGATGAATTTGCAACCATATAATTAAATTTTTAACTAGAAAAGATACGTTTTAAACTAACGAAATGAATTTTTAACGAAAAAATATCAATTTTCAACAAAAAGTAAAGTAGTAGAGTTTCAGTTAAAAAAATTATTTTTCAACCAAAAAGGTTAATTTTTAAACAAGAAGAAGTCACTTTTTACCAAAAAAACACGAATTAAAAAAAAACAGAACTTTTAATCAAAAAGATGCATTTTCAAGGGAAAAAAAACAAATTTTCAAAAAATGAATTAACTTTAAAACCGAAGAAATAAATTTTCAACCAAAAAAAATGAATTTTTAACCAAGAAGATTAATTTTCTGACAGAAAAGTATATTTTTCAAAAAATAGTTGATTTTTCAACTAAAAAGATACATTTTCAACAAAAGAATGGAATATTTTAATTTTCAATCAAAAATTAATGTTCGACAAGAAAAAAACGAGTTTTCTACAAAGCAGTTGAATTTTCAAATAAAAAAGATTTTTCAACCAAAAATGGAATAGTTCAATCTTCAGTTAATAAATTTTTAAATAAAAATTAATTTTCAAAAAAATAGTTAACGTTTCAAACAAATAGTTGCATTTTTAACAAAAAAAAAGATTAGTTCTAAAAAAAATGTAATAGTTGATATTTCAACTAAAAAATATTATAATTTACAATTAAAAACCGTTGAATTCAACCAAAAAAGACGAATTTTCAAATAAAAAAAGACTGATTTTCAACAAAAAATGAAATAGTTAAATCTATAGTGAAAAAATTGACTTAAAAAAAAAATTATTTTCAACAAAAAAATACGACAATTTTCAACCAAAGAGAATAAGAATCTCCAAACAATAAAATAAATGTTTAACAATGTACTTCAACTTTCAACCAAGTAGTTTAATATTTAACCTACACAAATTTTAATTTTAAATCAAAAGCAGTGGAATATAACCCAAAAAGACGAATTTTCAACAAAATGGTTGAATTTTAAACTAAAAAGATTTTTCAGTCAAAGAACAAAAAAAAATTGAACCAAATTGTTAAATTTTCAAGCCAAAAAGACGAACTATCTGCAGAAAAAAACAGTTGAATTTTCGATTCGAAATTATAAAATTTTTCATTTTTGCCATAAAAAATAGAAAACTTTTGAAAATTGTACTTCGTAACGTTCTATCAACAGACAATAATTTTATATTTGTAAAATTCAGAACTACGAATAAAAACTGACCTGTACATAAAATCTTAAATTTTTTCTTTTTAAACTGAATGGCTCACATTTCCACCTTATTTTAAGAATAAACTATAAACTTTTATTATTAATTTGAATAACAAAAGCAATTTTTAACTAAAGCTGCTAGCGCTATCTATCGGCGTGTATACTCCCCTATTACGCTTTTTACGTCAAGAACATTCTAGAAACTTAGCACGGACACGAACCACTTGAGCTGTTGAACGCTCTCGATGTCGGTAAGGTAGATATCCAATATTAAAACCCACCCTGCCATTCTACTGTAGCAAATAAATTAGAAGATATGGATCAATTTTAAAATTGAGATATTTAAAATTGAACAGTTTCAATTGGATGCCTGGCAAGTGAGCTGTAAGTTTCAGTTTGGTAGTATCGTCTGCATCATTTTCTTTAAACATTGGTAAATGTATAGGAATTCCAAATAGAGAATTCGAAAATGCTTCTTACCAGGTTCGTATCCGCATCCTTTGTGCTTTCCATTTGCGATATCTTGGAAGAGCGTTTTCTCTGCGTCGTTGACGTGTAGTTTCGTTGGCACGGCTACGCAGAGGTTTGTCATTGCATCCCAGGCGCAATGGGGATCTTGTAGAGCAACACAGGCCGTACAGGAATTGGCAGTAGGGGAATCACAGTGATGTAAGGGAATGGCTCGAATTTCTGAGTCGGCAACCACGACTAATTTACTGGCTTCTCCCGCTAGGTGAACGACCTGCAGGTCTTTCACAGCTTCACCTTTAAGAAAAAAATTAAGTTTTTTGTCCAGGAGTGAAGCGAATATTAAGATATTTGAATTTACTCGAAGAAGAGAGCCTTACTTAAAAAGGAAAGTATTTATTTAAATAGTTCTCACCATATTTGAGCACTTGGACGTCACTAATGACATTTTCACCAGGACTGCTTCGAGAGTCGGGCGCTTTTGTATTCAAAGCCTTCAATACTCTGCCGTCATCTAAAAAAAATTAGAAAATTAGCTTTTGGAATCAATGTGTAACAGAAAATAATTTGAAAAAAAAATTATTATAGATAACATATTCCTAAGATTTCAAGTAGAAATATATTGCATTTTGAACGAAATAGTTTAATTTTCAGGGGGAAAAGATGAATTACCTACCATAGAGTCGAATTTTCGAGAAAAAAAAAAAAAAATTTACAACCACAAGCAAAAGAGACGAATTTTTAACAAAAAAGTTGAATTTTAAACAAAATAGTTGAATTTTCAACCAACAGAGATGAATGTTCAAACCTAAGACAGTAGCATTTACAACGAAATATTTGAACTTTCAGGAAAAAGAGACGATTTTTGAAAGAAAAGTTGAGTTTTTAACCAAATAGTTGAATTTTCAACCAAGAAAGATTTTTCATCCCAAAAAGAATCAAATCTGCAACCAAATTACAACAAAAAAAGTAAATATTCAAAAAATAGTGAAATTTTCTACAAAATAGTGGAATTTTCATCACAAAAAGATGAACTTTCAATCAAAGAAATCAAATTTCTACTAAAAACGCGAATTTTCAACCAAGTAGTTGAATTTTCAAAAAAAAGTGAATTTTCAACAAAGTACTGAAATTTTCTATCAAAACAGTTGAATTTTCAAAACAAAAGATGAATTTTCATTCAAGGAGAGTAATTCTCTACCAATAAGAGGAATTTCAACAAAATAGTTAATTTTTTAAACCAAAAAAAGGAATTTTCAAGAAAATAAATAAATTTTCAACCAAAGACGTAAATCTTCAACCAAAAAAATTTAATTTTAACAAAGCAGTTAAACTTTCAACCAAGGATTGGAGTTTTTAACCCGAAAGTATGAATTTTCAACAAAAAAGTTAATTTTTAACCAAATAGTTGAATGTTTAACAAAATAGTAGAATCCTCAACCAAAAAAGATTATTTTTTATCCAAACAGTTACATTTTCATCCAAAAAAGAAGATATTTCTACCAAATCAGATGAATTTTTAACCGTAACGACGAATTTTTAACAAAACAGATGAATATTCAACAGAAAAGTTAATTTTCTATCAAAATAGTTGAATTTTTAACACAAAAAGATGAATTTTGAACCAAACAGTGGTATTAAATTATTAGTAAAAAATTAAATTAAAAAAAAAACAATTTTCAATAAAGCAGACACATTTTCAATCAAAGGGACGAAGTTTCTACCAAAATAGATGAATTTTTAACAAACAAAATAAAAACGAATTTCTACGAAACAGAAAAATTTTCAACCCGAAAATATGAATTTTTAATTAAAAAATTAATTTTCTACAGTACAGGTGAATTTTCAACAAAAAAGTTAATTTTCTACCAAAATAGTTCAACTTTTAACACAAAAAGGTGAATTTTCAATCCAGGAGATTTAATTTTCTACCAAAAAATACGACTTTTCAACCAATGAGATGAATCTTCTACCAAAAAAAAATTTGATAAGTGTAGTTAAACTTTTAAGCAAGTAGTTGAATGTTCAATAAATAAAGATAATTTCTTACCGAAAAATATAACGTAGAATTTCCAATTAAAAATAATTAGCTTACAACCACTAAAGATGACTTTCTACCAAAAGATGAATTTTCAATCCAAATTATGCATTTTCTATCTAAGAAGACGAATATTCAACAAAACAGATGAATTTATGACTAAATTAGTGGAATTTTTAACAAAATAGTAGCATTTTTAACCAAAAGAGATAAATTCTGAACTTAAAATATAATACTTGATTTGTCAACCAAAAAGAATGAACTTTCAATGAAAAATAGTTGGATTTTTTCATTAAATCCTATTAATTAATTTAGCATTTAAGCGACAAAAAATGAAAAAGGGGAAGTTTCTTGAAAACAGCAAAAAAGGAATTCTTAAAAAAAGGGCAAAATTAAGGAATAGGATAAAGAGTGTGAAGTTTCTATTAAGTTTTTTCTTACCAGTCCCAATATAAAGTACGTCGTAGGTTTTTCCATCGAGGGCTTTGACTTGTGGATCGACTGCCACTTTAGTGAATCTGTAACTGAAATGAAAGTACAGAAATTAATTTCAAGAGTCTATATTTATTGTGGATTGAAAAAATGAAAAAATGAGGGCCTTACTTGAAGGTGACTTTCGATATGACAGGTAGAGCAAAGAAGGATTGAACAGCATCGTCCATGAGAGGATGAGATTTGACGAAGTTGACAGTGACATCCGGAAGTGTCCTCGAGTCGTTGACGCAAGCTCCAGGTCTTGGCTCGGGGACTTTTTCTGGAAGTACCCTTAACCAATTGCTATTGATAGTTTCCTGCTCCTTGAAAGCTCCTTGGAAGACCTCAAGCACGTTTCTCATGGCGAATGCACAAACTGCAGAACCGCCGATGGAATTGACAGGAGTCGTGAACACTCCGTAAATTAATTGCGTGTGCTCGCCAGCGTATACTCCTTCGGTCACGTCGCTCGTTGACTCTGAAATCAGAAGGAAAAAATGCTCTTTTAGAGTCTACGATTACAGTTTTAATATTATTTTTTTATCTCCAGGACTTCCACGGATTAATGTACTCAAAAAAATTAGCCAACACATCTGGAATCTCGTCTCGAATCTTGGCTGTATTCGCGCCTCGAATCTCGTCTCGAATCTTGTCTGTAATCGCGCCTCGATTCTCGTCTTGAATCTAGTCTCGAATCTTTTCTGTAATCGCGCCTCGAATTTCGTCTTGAATCGCGCCTCAAATCTCGAAGCGAATCTCGCCTTGAATTTGTAACCAAGAAGATTAATTTTCTAACAAAAAAGTAGAATTTTCAATAAAATATATGATTTTTTCAAGAAATAGTTGATTTTTCAACTAAAAAGATACATTTTCAACCAAAAATGGAATATTAAAATTTTCAATTACAAAAAATTAATTTTCAACATGAAAAAACCGAATTTTTAACAAAATACATCAATTTCGTTTCATAATATGAATTTGAATTTATTAGAATTGAATCGATTCAAACTTTCAGCGTTGCGAATTATAAGAATTTATACAATCTCAAATTAAAACGTTTAAATTTGCCCAGTTAAAAAAATGCGTTGAAGTTTGAACGGTTTAGAAAATAGTTTACTTTTTAATAAAAGAATCGAATTTCTAACCAAATAGTTGAATATTCAACCAACTGGTAGAACTTTAAATAAAAAGCGATGAACTGTAAACAAAATAGTTGAAGTTTTGAGCCGAAAAGATGATTTTTTTTTTAGATAAAAGTTGAATTTCCAACAAAAAAGTTCATGTTCAACCAAGAAAGATGAATTTTCAAATAAAAAAAGGATGACTTTTCTACCATAAACGATGAATTTTCAATCAAAATGGACGAATTTTCTATTCAAGAAGACGAATGTTCAACCAAAAATTAATTTTTTACCAAAAAATATGACTTTTTAAGAAAATAATGGATTTTTAAACCAAATAGTTGAATTTTCAATCTGAAAAAACGAATTTTCAACGAAATGGTCGAAATTTCAAACAAAAATGATTAAAATTCAACAAAACAGTTATATTTACAACCAAATATTTCAACTTTTAATCAAAAAAACGAATTTTCAACAAAATAGTTACTTTTTTAACCAAATAGTTGAATTTTCTATCCAAATAGACCAATTTTCTACCAAAATAATTGAAATTTCGACCAAAAAATATTACTTTTTAACAAAATAGTTAAATTTTCAATAAAATGATTAAAAAAAGGGGAATTTTTTTTTAAAACAGGGGAAAAAGGTATTATTTAAAGAAGGGGGAATAAGAGAAATATTGTGCAGTCTGTAACAAAAATGTAATATATTGGCTTTTCTTACACCATAAACATTTTTGCCGATTTTTTTACCAAAGGACGTTTTATATTTTTTAAGTTAAACAAAATTTACGTTCTTAAAAAATTCCTCGTAATTTCCCGGTTTTCCGGTACAGTGGCCACCCTGGAATTACTTTTGTAAAACGAGTTATTGTGACGACAATAAAAAAAAATAGTTTCTAGTTATTTTCACTTGCTCGTGAAAATGTTTCATGTGGTTTATTAAATCGACTAAAATAGATTGCAATCTATTGGAACTTGTGAAAGAATGACTGCATATCGAAAGCGATCAAATTTGAGATTGAACAATTTTAAAATTAATTTGAATTGCAAACCTCTTAAATCTAAAATCAAAACAAAAAATTTTAATTCTTCGATTTCAATAGAAATTGTAAAGAGGAACAGTTTTAAATTAAGCAGTTTATTTTAACTTTGAAGTTCTCAGAATTCAATAAATTTACATTTCCGGCGTGGAAAATTGTAAGGATTTATACAATTTTACGTTGAAACGATTCCATTTGCCTCATTTTGAAAAGGGTTGAATTTTGAATAATTTGATCCGTTATTCCTTTAAAACTAAACAAGTTTGTAGAGTAAAAGTGTAAATTTGAAATTTTCGAACTTTTTAAAGTTATACCTTATCATTTTTTTAAATTTGCTTTTTCACTTGTTTCCAATTGAAACTCTCAAAAAGGAATTTTCGAAAGTTGTAAATCTTATTTGAAATACAACTTTTTTACTGAAAAATTTCAATTTCAGAAGAAAAATACTAACAAAATCCGAAATTTTTCAAGTTTGTAAATTTTATTATTTTAAACAAAAATAATTGTAATTAAATCTAATGATTTTTTATTTTAAAATAACATTTTGAGCCAATAATTTGCAACGAAGCACACAAACATAACAGAAAATTGTTCAGATTTGTCAATCTCATTCGAAATCTAATCATTTATGTTTAAAATAACCGATTTCCTGTGAAAAATGTTAATATAACCTCGGACTGTTGAAGAATTGCAAATCTTGTTCGAAATATAATGATTTTCATTTTTAAATACAAAAAAACGTATAAAACGTTAACACAACCTAAAACTGTTAAAACTAAAAATTAAAACTATAATTACAAATATTTTTGTTTTAAAATAACAATTTTTGGTGTTTTTTTTTAGATATATTATTGTACCAAAAAATTTAAATTATTTTTGAAATAGATATAAGACACGTTGAAAATCTCCTAGGTTTTTGTAAACTCGATGCGATGCTGTGCTGACTAACTGTAATTGTAACGAATTAATTTTTCTTTGAAATAACGGTAGTAGTAACAAATCGATTTCAATGAAGCTGAACAGATTCGAAAATTAGTTTAAATTACGAAACAAACTCAGTGCTTAATGCAGGCTCGAGTTTGAAATTGTGAATTCAATTATCATGCGCTATAAGGTAAATAATCGTCTGAGTTAGAAATACAAAAGTTGGAACTGGGATACAAAATTGATTGTTAGTTGTGACAGTCTATCGCTGGCTGCGATAGCTAACTTATTGCTCTAGTTTTCAGCAAACGGCGCACAACATTAATCTCGAGTTTCTTGCTGTTTGTTCGGTTGGGACTTGTAATTCAGATTTCCGAGACAAAGATGGATGTGAGGCTTCGTTATTTTGCATGCGTGCAAGAAGTAAGAAGCAGATCGCTCTAAAATCTAAACTTTCTCAACTTTGGTCTCATCCATTATTTCTCCAGATTTTACAGCCTAAAAATCTTTAAAAAAAGGGGAAATAGGATGATTTTTCACGAATCAAATTTTCACGAGTCAAATCTTTAAACCAAAAAGATAAACAAAATTTATAGCAACCAACAAAGATTCATTTTCAACTAAATAGTTGAATTTTCAAGCCAAAAAGACTCATTTTTAGAAGAAAGATGAATTTTCAATCCAAAAGGACGAACATTCCTCAAAACAGTTGCATTTTCAACCAAAACAAATGGCTTTAACAAAACAGTGGAATTTTCAACAAAATAGTTAATTTTTTAATCCAATAGCTAAATTTTTAGCCTATAAAGATGAATTTTCAACCAAGAAGATTAATTTTCTACCAAAAGACGAATTTTCAACAAAATACATGAATTTTCAATCAAATAGTTGAATGGTCAACTAAAAAAGATACGTTTTCAACCAAAAATGGAACAGTTCAATTTTTAGTTGAAAAATTACTATTCAGCAAGAAGAAAAAAAAACGAATTTTCAACCAGTTGAATTGAACGAAAAAAGACGAATTTTTAACAAAATAATTAAGTTTTCAATTGAAGTTTCGACAAGAAATTTAATTTTCAATTAAAAAAGATGAATTTTTAACCAAATAGTTGAATTTTTGATTGAAAAGATAAGCTTTCAACCAACAAATTGAGCCATTAGATTTTCAGTTTACAAAATTAATTTTCAACCAAAAAACTAATTTTAAACCATTTGAATTCAACCAATAAAGACGAATTTTTAAGAAAATAGTTGTATCTTCAACCAAAAAGATCAATTTTCAACAAAATAGTTGAATATTCAACCAAAAAGATGAATGTTCAACAAGCAAGATTAATTTTCTACCCAAAGATATGAATTTTCAACAAAATACATGAATTTTCTAATAAATAGTTAAATTTTCAACTTATGAACATAAAGGATCAATTTTCAACCAAAAATGGAATAGTTTAATTTTTAGATAAAACATATATTTTTTAAGAACAAAAAAACGAATTTTTAATCAAACAGGTGAATCTTAAAAAAATGAATTTTTAACAAATTTCATAAACGAGAGGGTGCATTTTTCACCAAGAAGATTAATGTTCTAACAAAAAACGAATTTTCCACAAAACAGTTGAATCTCCAACTCGAAAATATGAATGTTTAAGAAAAAAGTTAATTTACAACCAAAAAAGACGACTTTTCAACAAAATACAAGAATTTTCCACCAAATAGTTGAATTTTCATTTTTCAACCAGGAAGATGATTTTTTAACCCGGAAGATTAATTTTCTACAAAAAAGACGAATTTTCAATATAATACATGAAATTTCAACCAATCAGTTGAATTTTCAACTAAAAAAAGATACATTTTCAATCAAATAGTTGAATATTTAACTAAAAAAGATAAATTTTCAACCAAAAATAGAATAGTTAAATTTACAGTTAAAAAACGAATGTTTGACAAAAAAAGGTTGACTTTTTAACCAGATAATAAAATGTTTAACCAAACTAGATGAATTCCGAACCAAGAATATAATATTAGACTTACCGACCAGAAAGAATTAAATGTTATCAAAAAATAGTTAGATTTCCTTATTTTTTAAATAAATTATCAATTATTTTACAAGATGAGAATAGAAAAGATATCTTATTAAAGTTTCTGATTGTACGAAATATAATATATTGAATTTAAAAAATGATTAATAAAACAATTTTCTTTTCTTCTTCCTCATGTCCCTGCAGCTGACGAGAAACTAAAGAGAAAAATATCCCCTTTATTTTCTTTCAGAGGAAAAGTATTACAGTCTCGAAAGGAAAAAAAAGAGGAAAAAAATGACCAAGTTTAAAAATCGAGTGCTTTCGTCCTTCATTTCTTGATCTAGAGCTTATACAACGATTTTCTATGTATCCGTCCTTGAGACTTTTCAAAGGCGAGCCTCTTTTTTTCCATGTCTCTGGAAATCTTCGATATCCGCTGGAACTTTGGAAAAGTTTCTCAAATTGATGCGGCTGGGGTTTTCATCGAACGATTCGCTTCAATGCTTTTCAGTCTAGCTATAATGATTGACTTAATTTCAGGAAGAGGATGAGCTGAAGTTAATAACTTGATTAAGACTCTCTGTATTAATCACTTGAGCAAGACTAATTTTACGATCTTCAAAGAGAAATGCAGAATATTGGTCTGTGACCATCAGTGATGTGAATTTCGAGTATGTCAACTTCTTGAAGAGGCTCATGTGTTTATCTTCAGAATCGCTCTCATGCTCACCAAAGCCCTGGAGAGTATTAATTTCGTCAAATCAATTTTGTCCTTCAGAGCAAACAAAATTATGAATTTTAGCCTGTTTACAGGGTGGCCGAAAAAATTCATTTTCAAAATTTCCGGAAATTTTTAACATAAAATCTTTTATAAACGGAATAAAACCGTTTCAGATACAAATTTACTAATTTCAACACCAAAAGATTAGTTTGCTACCACAAAAGATGAATTTTCAATCCAAAGGAGAAATTTTCAACAAAACAGTTTAATTTTCGAAAAAAAGATGTCTTCAACAAAATAGTTTACTTTGCAACAAAATAATTACATTTTCAACAAAATAGTTGAATTTTTAACATACAAAGATGATTTTCAACAAAACGGTCGAATTTTCAAATTTAAAAAAAAAAAATATTCAATTTTCAACCGAATAATTAAATTTTTTTAGGTGACAATAGAATTTTCAAAAAAAACAAGATGAAACTTCAAACAAAGAAGACGAATTTTCATAGTCAAATTTTTAAACAAAAAAGATTCAACTTCAACCAAAAAAGGCTGCATTTTTAACCCAATACTTACATTTTCAAGCCAAAAATACAAATCTATTAGAAGACAGTTTAATTTTCAACAAAAAAGTTAAATTTTTAAACTAAATAGTTGAATTTTCAACAAAATAATTAAATTATCAACAAAGTAGTTGATTTTTTACCAAACAGTTAAATTTTCAACCGACAAAGATGAATTCTCAACAAAAAATATAATAGTGGATATTTCAACCAAAAAAGATTAAATTTCTACTGAAAGAGATCAAAATCTAAAATAAAAAAGACGAATTTTCAACCAAAAATGCACAAGTTAAATTTTCTGTAAAAATATCAATTTTCAAGAAAAATAAATTTTCAACAAAATAATTAAATTTTCAACCATAGAGATGAATTTTCAAAAAACATCCCAAATTGCTAACATTTCAAGCCAAAAGACGAATTTTCTGTAAAACAGTTGAATTTTCAACCCGAAAAGAGGAATTTTCACCATAAGAGTTAATTTTCAACCAAGCAGTTGTATTTGTAACTCAAAAGGAGGAAAATTCAAACCAAGAAAATTAGTTGTATACCAAAAGAGATGAATTAAAAAAAGATTTTCAACAAAATACATGAATTTTCAAACAAATAATTGAATTTTCAACTAAAAAAGATACATTTTCAAACAAGAAGAAAGAAAACTTAAATTTTCAGTAAAAAAATTAATTTCAACGAAAAAAACGGACTTTCCTCAAAATAGTCTAATTTTCAACCACAGATATGAATTTTCAACTAAAATGATGAATTTTCCAACCAAACAGAAAAATATAAAATATAAAATTTTCAGTCAAGAAAGAAAAAAAGTGTTTAATTTTACCCAAGTAGTTGAATTTTCAGTTAAAATAGATCAATTTTCAAAAAATAATTAAACTTTCAATCAAAGAGATAAATTTTCAATTAAAATGATGAATCTTCAAATGGAATAGTTAAATTTTCAGATTAATTTTCAACAAAACAGTTGGATTTTCAACCAAAAAGTATAATAATAAAATTTTGAACTAAAATATAAGGGTGGCCGCAAAATTTCATTTTCAAAATTCCCTAATTTTTTCCTGACCAATTTTTCATTTTCCCTGACAATTAATATTCAAAGAAAAGAATCTTAACCTTGTAACATTTTTAACACAACATTTTTTATAAACAGAATAAAACAATTTCGAATAAAATTAGAAATTTAAAATGATCTATTACAAAATCCTTGACTTTTCCTGACCAATAACATTCCCATAATAACATAACTGGTTTATCATTTTCATAAATTAGAGTTTCCGAGGTATTTTTAAGTCCTCATTTCCTCACGGACAGTTTACTTTCACATGGTAGATTAATTTCTTACCACGGATAATTAAATTTCATATGGAAGATTAATTTTTCAAAAGAAGGCTCGTAAATCCGAGATAATGTTCTAATTACTCAAGAGCGGTAATTCGCAATTATAAAAATGTGCATAGGAACTGCCAGGGATTTTTTATGCCGTTCTGACGTCACAATCAGAGATTTAATCAGAGTAATTTATACTCCCGTTAGAGAAAATTTTATTTGTTCTATTCCAATTCAAAAAATAAATTATGTGTAAAATGACCTTTGTGAGGAAAAAAGCATGTTTAATTCGAAAAGAATAAAGGTAATCCTTAAGTCAATGTAGTTGCCTGGAAATTTGTTAATTGCGGTAATTTTGCATCTAGTGGCTGGAGAGGGTTTTTCTTTCTGGCTTGAAAACGGACTTCGAAAGGAGTGCAGAGGGTAGCTTAAGTATCTCTCGAAAGGAGGTGAATTTCTTGTAGCGCCATTCAAACTTTCTTGACGTCGTTTCTCGACGTGGTAATTAACTTTTAATTACTTTTCGCACACAGTGGCAAGGTCTGCAGATATTTGAGGAGGACTGCAGCAAACCAGATGCTCACGTAAGGAGAAATTAAAGAATTGTTCCTTTGGCAATTAGTTACTTTAAATGCTTGCCTTTTCACTTTTCGCTCTATTCCTTATTCAATTTTCAGATTTAATTCTCATAAGCGATATCAGAAAGTTAATTACTTGAAAATTTCTTATATAAAAGCTGAGACACATTTAATTTAAATTAAGAACGGTCATCCCAAACCTAAGACTTCTTATTAGTTTGAAAAAACATAACGAAAGGTTTCCTCTTTTGAAGAAATGACGGTAATTAAATTATTTTTAATTAAAAGTGGTGGAGGTTTCAAAGTTAAAGAGAATAGAAATTTTAATTAGAATTCAAAAAAATATTAAAGTAGTATGGTTTCATTCTATCCGCATTGATCATCCCGATTTTTTTGTGATTATTTTTGCGTAGTTAGAAATTCAACAATTTTGAAATCACGTACATTTTTTTTTAACTGGGAGCTTTAAATAGTTGAACAATTTTAAATTGATATCTCTTCAAATCGAATAATTTAAAAATCGAATACTAAAATTTGCAAGAGAATTTGACCTATAAATCTTTGTAAATATTCAATTTTTAAATTAACATGTTTCATAATCAGTTTAAAGTTTCAAGGGTTTAAAAATGAAGACCAATTTTTCAGGGTAATTAAAAATCCACAGATTAAAAGTGAAGTTTAAAAAATAGTGCACTTTTAAAATTTACATTTATGGAAATTATATAATTTTCCATTTATGGAAACTGAGAAAGTGGAAAATTTAAAAGCAGACAGCTTTAGATTTGAAAAAATATAAAATTGAATAATTATCTAACTTTCAAGAGTATAACTTAACCATTTCACTATTTTTAAAAAATTTTGAATTAAAAGCCTGCCAAATTATACAATTTGAAACTTAAAGTCACCCTACATAATGAAAAATTCTAGAAATAAAAATAATAAATTTAAAATTAAAGTTTCAAAGATTTATAAATTTTAAAACTAGGTACTTAAAATTGAATTACTTCTAATTAAAAGTATTTCGAATAAAAAATTTAAAATACTTCAAAATTTTCTAATATTCTTTGAAAACCCCCCAAAAATATTGAAATCTCGATAAATTCCTTAAAATCTTTTAAAATACCTCAAGCTCATTAAAATACTTTGAAATACCTCGAATCTTGTGAATTCCCTAGTAATCATACAAGAATCGAGTAAAATCCTGAAAGCTGTAATATCTTTCAAAATTCCTTCAAAAGTGACGAAATCTTTGAAATCCCGTAAATACACCATAAAAACCATTGAATCTGATTTAAATCCACTAAAATCTCTTGAAAAATCTCCAGAGAATTCAAAATTCCTTAAAAAAGGACGAATTCTTTGAAATCTTCTGAAATTCCGTAACATCTAATAAATCCCCTTGAAATCTGTCAAATATCCTGAAAAACTGAAACCCTTTAAAATCTTTGAAATCCTCTGAAATCTATCGAAATTCCTTATAATCTTATGGAATCTTTTAATTTGTTTTGAAATCATATGAATCCCGCAAATATTGTAAAATTCCTTTAAATCCATTGAAATTTTATAAGTAACGTAAAAATTCCTTGAATTCTTCCAAATGTTTTAAATCTTCAGAAATGTTACGAAATCATTTGCAATTTCCTAGACATTTTTAAATCTATTGAAATGTCCTATAATCCTACAATATTTTATAAAATCTCATCAAATTCCTCGGAATTTTTAAAAATACACTATATTTCTTAAAATTAAAAAAAATTTGAAATCCCTTGAAATTTTTCTAATCTCTTGAAATTTCTGGGAATTTTGTAAAATATCCTAAAATCTTTTAAATCCTTTGCAATCTATTGAAATTGTTAAAATTTTTAAAGTCCTCAAAAATCAGATGAAATTTGTGAAAACGAATTTTCAACAAAATAGTTTAATTTTTAACTAAATAGTTAAATTTTCAATCTACAAAGATGAATTCTTATTCAAATTATCGAATTTTCAAAGAAAAATGATTAAACTTTAACTAGCCATAAGAGTAGAATTTTCGACCAAAAAAGCTCAACTTTCAATGAAAAATTTAATAGTTAAATTTTCAACTAAAAAACTTGCAATTTTCAACCAAAAATGGAATATTTAAATATTCATTAAAAAAAAAAAAATTTTTAAACAAAAAAAGAAGCGAATTTGCAACAAAATTGTTCAATCTTCAAACAGTAAAATAAATTTTTAACAAAACAGTTCAACTTTCAACCAACTAGTTGAAGTTTCGACCAAAAAATATAACAGACTTTTCAAACCAAGAATAGTTGTATTTTCATATCTGGTTGTCATATCTTCTGAAAGAAAAAACATGATTTTTTATGAAAAAGTTGAAAATTTACGAATAATTATTATATTACCAATACTTTTTGTAACTGAATTTTTTCTTACTGTCGCTTCTTACAATTTTTTTGAAATGGTTAAATTCAGTGCCGGATTAACAAATTTTGGGCCCGTGTGCCATAACATTTTATGGCCCCCTATAATTTTTAAACAAATTTTAAGAAATTTCAAAGAAAAAAAAGTATGAAACAAAGAACTATAGCTTAAAATATATGTCTTAATTATACATTTTAATTCACAGTTTTTAAAATCAATATCCTACTTTAAATGCGTTTTCTAGCCTTGATTTGTACAAATATTGTTATAATTACGCCGTAATCAATCAAATTTACAAGGTCTGCGTTCGCTGCGAAGAAACCTAATGCGAATAGGTGTTCGTCACTCAATGAATTTCTCAAAAGTAATTCTTTACTCGCTTTAATACTGAAAAAGATCGCTCTCCGGAGGCATTGGTGGATAAATGGAATAAATTAGGATGAATCATCATTAAACGTTTCTTAATAATGTTAAACGTTTCTTAAAAATCATACTCGCCGAATTCAATTGACGCTTTTTTTAAAGAAAAAGTTACAAAAGTCTGAGGGGCCCCTAATTCCCGATAGTATAATTTCGAAATTTAATTGAAGCTTTTTTGTAAAAGTAAAAGTTACAAATGTTTAAGGCGTCCACTGGGCCCCTAATTCTCAATAGTATAATTTTGAAATTCAATTGACTTTTTTTTTTTAAGAAAAAGTTACATAAGTCTAAGGGGCCCCTAGGACATGGCCTACCTTGGCCTAATGGTTAATCCGGCACTGGTTAAATTTGAATATATCATGGCTCATTCTTTCAAATCCTTTGAAATCTACTGAAATTTTTTAAATAATCCTAGTCCTTGGAGACCCTATAATATCCCGTAGTTTTGAGAAACTTTCAATTTCCTCAAAAAATTTGCAAACTTGAAAATCCTCTAAAAACTGACGAAATTTCTTGCAATCTTGCTAAAGTCAGTTAAAATCCCTTGAAGTCTGTTTCAAATATTTAAATCCCTTGAAATCTTTTAAAATTTCGATTTTTGAGATAACGGATGTCATTTTAGCCAATCTAGCGAAGAAGTTTGGATATACACTGCAGTCCCGATTTACCGGTTGCCGATAGACCAGACAAGGTACTGCAAGGGGGCGAGAGAGAGGCGCTGCGTGGTCAGCAAAGCAACTCCGCAACAACGCAGGGGTGTATAAAAAAAGCAGGCAGTACCCTCGGCGGTTTGAAATGCAGTCTTGATGACTTGAAAAATTAAAAGCGCTTGAAGTTGAAAGTTTCTGATAAAAAACATTTATCACTTAAAATTTATTATTTATTGAAATATTTAGATGTGCTGAAAAAAATTCAAAAATAATTTTAAATTTGAAAAAATTTAAAACAACTTCTAGATTTCTCAAGATTTGGAGATAAAATTTTGAACCCCCATGAAGTTGGCCCCCCGAAGTTCACATTTCTTTAATTTTATTTTTACATACGTTTGTACGTCGTTTGTACTGTTTGTACATTCAACATTTTCGTTTGTACCCTCTTGGTTACCAAATAAGGGGCAAAATTGATTTCGGGGGGCTAACTTCACGCATCCCCCCGAAATTAAAATTTCTCAAATTTTCTTTTTGCATACGTTTGTACGTCGTTTGTACTGTTTGTACCTCCAACATTTTCGTTTGTACCCTCTTGGTTGCCCAGATATAGACAAATAAAAATTTCGTGTCTGCCCCCCGAAATTTGAATTTTTCAAATTTTCCTTTCGCATACGTTTGTACGTCGTTTGTACTGTTTGGACCTCCAACATTTTCATTTGTAACCTCTTGGTTGCCCAGATATAGAC
>CAKNYM010045098.1:33352-66192 GCA_932195095.1 Andricus curvator | reverse complement strand
TCAAGGAATTTTAAAGGATTTGAAGTATTTTAGGTAATTTCAAAAGATTACAGAGAAAGTTTTGATTGACTTCAAGTATTTGATTATAATAATTGATTCCAAAGACTTTTAAATCTTGTAGGGTATTTTAAAAGATTCCAAGACATTTTTAAGAGATTTAAACAATTTCAAGACTTTTCTTTTTACTAAAATCAATTATTTTTCACAGTTACTACTTTTTAAAAGTTTAAAAGTTGAAGTTTTCTTAAAATAGGATGCCCGCTAGACACCCTGCGCGAGCATTATAGGTATGATCGTTGTCGCGGCTGACTTTTTTGCGAATAATTCTGAAACAAAAATGACATGTTATTCACGAAGCAAATTCCAACTTGCAGATTCTTATAAAAAACAAAAATATACTTATCTAGCAATTCCAAGTTGATTTTTTGAAGACGAAGATTTTGAACTTCGAAAAGCATGATTGTGGGGTTCACATTTTCATTAATATCAGGTATAAATCAACTTTCAGCTATAACCTCACAGCTTCCGATTTTTCATCAAGTTTTGACTTCATCGAGAATATGTAGTACACCTTTCATTCTCGATGGTACACGAACCTTTTCTAGCTCGAATTATGCACTTTTTAGTTTATTTTTCGCATCAAATGAGAGCTCGAGACTATGAAACCGATCACGTGAAACTTTATTTGTTTTTTTTTGTGAAAACTGTCATCGACCATAACCTCGCAAACAAAACAAGATACTTTTCATTGCGAAAATGTACGAGATCGGCTCTACATGAGTTAATTAAACTCTTATTTCATACCTCCTCAGCATTTAACAAATTTAATTATCCTCTTATTGGTTTTTTAAATTTGTTTAACAATAAACAACATCAAATACGGGAATTCAAATTTCGTTTACAACTTGTTCCACCGTATCACTGCACCTATGTCAATTCATCATGGCGGCCGACCAATGAAATGCGAGAATTCAAAAATGGCTCTTGCGCAAATATCTTTTTCCAAACTGGGGTGCATTACGGGTTGCATTTGGGGCTATTTCTTATACACGCAACAACCCTATGACTACAATAATCTTGTCCTTACTGTATACATATACATAATGCATGCGTTACAATGCGAAATCGGCAAAGTTACTCTTCACAGAAGTAAGGCTTACTACACGAAATAGTAACTCTTCTTCTCGCTGAGTGTGGACGGTTACCAAGTGGTGCAGTGCATCCTACTATTTGAAATTGTTTATCCTACTCTTTTAAACAGTCAGTTTAACTTACCTGAACACAAAATAGTAATTTTAACATAATTCACCGACGAAAAGCTGCGCTACAATTTAAAATAGTTAGGACTACTGGTTTAGAGAGTTCTTCTAACGATCCACTTTTTTCCGTGATCAAGGCCAGTGTAGGCTATGCCCGAAACCAGTCTTCATTCCAGATTCCAGTGTATAATAGAGTTGAACATGATATAGAAAAGTGCGCGTTTAGGGCAAATGTTAATCAAGCGAAAAGCGCGAGATACAGATATTATCGATCACGAAGCGCGGGATCCAATATACGCTCACCCCAGGTGCGCTCAAACTTGCGAGCGTGGCGCGCGATGAGGGTTATGAGTATTTGAATTTTAAAAATTGAAAACGCGGATTATCAAAAAATAGTCCAAATTTTTGTTAAAGTGTGATATTTTTTAATATAATATAGGTATTTATCTTTTTCTTCCCGATTCTGGTATAATTTCTCGTTCTCTTTCAAAATTCCTTGCCAAAAATTAAAAAAGACAAAAAGTGACAAAATGGCGGCAGTTTTTCTGAAAATATTTAAAGTCAATTAATTGAAAATTCTACTGTTTTTTTCTTCTCTTTTTTACATTCTGATCAGAGAAGATATTAGATTTGTGTAAAATTTGACCCCCCCCCCCCCCCTCGATTTCACCCATCTCGATACATAAATTGATCAATTCGCACAACCTGTGAGGTATGTACTCGCCACCGTATTTAAGCATTTCAGCGCTAATACTGTCTATACCAGCAGCCTTACTGTTTTTTAAATTCTTAATTATATATCTAACCTCAGTGAAAAAGACTTAGAGACTACTACCAGGCCACGAAATTTACAGGCTGAATTGGTGGTAGATATATGTATGATGGCCGATTGAAATGATTAAAATTCGCGGGAATCGGTATTTTTAAATTCTCCGATTCAAATATTTTCCATTCAACCGTTTCGTGATTCCTGCGTGGTCATCTGGTAACAATTAGAATTACAAAATAAAGCCTTCTTTCTCGTTTCCAATTATAGTTTCAGCGTTATAATCATTTTTTAAATGTCCCTGAGTTTTTATGTCATCCACTCAAAAAAATGTCTGGTTAAATCAACCAGAATTCTGGTTAAATATGCCCTTACTATTTTTTCTGGTTAGACTAACTAGAATTATGTTGAATTAACCAGAATTTCTGGTTAATGTAAACAGAATTCTGGTTAATTCAACCATAATTCTGGTTAGTCTAACCAGAAAAAATAGTAAGGGCATATTTAACCAGAATTCTGGTTGATTTAACCAGACATTTTTTTGAGTGGATCTAGTAACAAACATTTTCTCATTTATTTTACGCGTTTAATTTCCACAGTAAAATTGACTAATACTTGAATATTATTGAATGAACTTCACGAAGTTAAAATTTAATGAAACTTCAAGTGCGAAGTGTCAATATTCGTACAGCCGGCCGTATGAATAGCAAAGTACTATTTGGTTGTCCGGCCGGTTATTATCAAAGTACTTTTGGAATTAATATTTTACTATAAAAAATTGTATTTTTTTTTAATTATCAAAATGTAATTTATTTATTAAATTCTAATTCAGTATAATATAATATATCAGTATGTTATGAATGGTATAAGTATGACGTATTTTTGCATTTTCTCTATTAGTGCAGCAGTTAGTGGCAGCACCATATTCGTATACGGAGCGCGGGATTTAGGGTAATTTAATTTTTTCATTGCGGATAATAAATTATCAAATGCTTCATACTTTATATATTCACTGAGAAAAAAATTCTTAAACCAAAAAATATGTTTTCTTGGATATACGTGGAACTTTGGTTGAATCAAACAAATAGCGGAATTTTCAACCAAAAAAGATTTTATACCAAAAGAGAAGAATTTTTAACCTAAAAAGACGAATTTTTAACAAAACAGTTGCATTTCTTCTAAAACAGTTGGATGTTTAATAAAAAAGTTCATTTTTAAACAAGAAAGGTACATTTTTAACCAAGCAAGATAATTTTTCTATCATAAAAGAGGAACTTTCAATCCAAAAGAACAAATTTTTAATAAAAGAGTTGACTTTTCGATAAAAAGATGACTTTAACAAAATAATTCAATTTTTAACCAAATATTTACATTTTTAACAAAATAGTTGAATTTTCAACTTACAAATATGCATTTTCAACCAAAAAGATTAATATTCTACCAAAATACGAATTTTCAACAAAAGATATGAACTTTCAACCGAACAGTTGAATTTTCATCTAAAAAAGGTAAGTTTTCAACCAAAATGCAATAGTTAGATTTACAATTTGAAAAATTACTTTTCAACCACGAAAAATTTATCTCTTTGGATTCAACGAAAAAAGACGAAGTTTTAAAAAAATAGTTGAATCCTCAACCTAATAGATGAATTTTCAACACAGAAGATTAATTTCCTACTAAAAAGAAAAAGAATTTTCATGGAAAGAGTTGCTAAGTTTTCAAGCTAAAAAGTCGAATGTTTTAGAAAGCAGTTGACTTTTATAATAATTATTATTTTAATGCTAAAAATTTGGATGAAATATCAGTATTAACTTACATTACTCAGTTTTTATAATATATTTGTTATAAACAATTGAATATATTCTCTATTTATTAACAATTACAATTTACGCATTATACTGAAGTATTTGTTAATATAAATTGTTTATAACAAATAACTTGTACATTAAAGTAATTATTTATGTTTCTTAAGTATACATCAGGGATCGGAACTGCTCAAGCTTCAAAAAATAGTAAAATGGTAACCATACTTCTCTTAAAAAAGTAACCCCAAAAAAGACAAAGTTTCCACCAAAATTAGAAATCTTCAACAAAAAAATGTATGTTTAAGAAAGTAGTTAAACTTTTAACAAAATGTTTGAATTTATCTGACTAAATAAGATGAATTGTTAACGAAAAATGTAATAGTTGATATAATAACCAAAAAAGATTTTAATTTAATATAAAAAACAGTAGAATTCATTCAAAAAATACGATTTTTCAACAAAAATAGGTTATTTTTCAACCAAAATGTTGAGTTTTTAAGCCAAAAAGACCAAATTGTACAAAACAGTTGAATTTTCAACCATTTAATATGGATTTTTGACAAAAAAGTTATCTGTCAACCACATAGTTGAATTTTCTACGAAAACAGGGAAAACTTCAACCGAAAAAGACGAATTTTCAACTAAAATGATGAATTTTCAACAACAAAATAAAGTTTTAACAAAAATTGTTCAACTTTTAACCAAATTTCAACCAAAGAAGATAAATTCTCATCAAAAAATATAATACATAGTTCGATATTTCGACAAAAATGATGTAAATTTTTAATTAAAAAGTAACAATTTTAGGTAAATTTCAATTTTGATCAGGATTCTTAATAAATCAATTGATCGCCCTTTTCATACATTTTACGTACGAACTAATTGTTATTTTATTGTTATTCCCTAATTTTCCCGGCTCTGAAGTGCCAAATGTAACCAAAAGTAACCTTTTATTAAACAAGTAACTTTTTAGTAACCGAGGATCAAAAAAGTAACTAAGTTATTAAAAAGTAACCCGTTCCGAGCCCTGATACTTGCATGGTTTCTGATCAATAGCGAGTTTATTTAAGCAATTCTCTTTCAGATAAAAAATCATATTTTTGAAATTGATAATTTTGTTACTATATTTTTTTATATATTTTTGCACAAAAAATTGAATTAAAAAATCGGCGAATTTCAGGGTATTAAAAAATTAGGGCGGAGAATCAAGTATCTAAAAAGTGCAAGAAAAATACAGCGTAAATGAAAATGTTCCTCACTATTACGCGACTATTACCCGTTATTACGCATTATTATGCGTGAAGTGTATTGGATAATATGCGAGCGAATTCCCTCTCGAAAATATGCTTGGAATTTTTTTAAAGACCCACAAATTTTGGAAATCCTTTAAAATCCCTTAAATTTATTTAAATCTATTAAAAATTCCTAGGAATCTTTTTAATTTCAAACATCGTCAAATATTTGAAATCCTTTACAATTGCTTCTAATGATTGAAATTCACTAAAAATTTCTCTGAATCGTTTTAAATTTCATACAATCTTTTTAAAAAATTGAAGTCTTTGGAAATACGCTGAAATATTTGAAAATCTCTTCATAGCTTTGAAATCCTACGAAATCCCTCAAGTCTTGTGAATAAATTCTTTGAAATTCATTAAAATATTATAAAATCCCGTGAAATGACATGAAACCTGATGATATTTCTTGAAATCCCTTGAAATATTTAAAGTCCTATGAAATCCTTTGAGATCCTGGGAAATTCTTTGGAATACCTTTTTCAGAGCCTTTAAGATTCCTAAAAACTATTGAAATCCTAGGAAATCTTGCAAGTCCCTTGAAATTCATTAAGAAATATTTTGAAATTTTCTAAAATACCTTTAAAATGTCCTAAAATGTTATAAATTCTATATGAAATCCTCCAAAATCTTCCAAAATGAAAGGAAATTCTGTAAAACGGCATGGAAGTTTTGAAATCCTGTGAAATCCCCTGAAATGTTTGAAAACCTTTTTAAATCTTAGAAATCCTACGGATTTCCTTAATTCTTATGGAATTCTTGGAAATTTATAGAAATATTATAAAATCTTTAGAAGTTTTTTATATCTATTGAAATCTCGTAAAAATCCTCTGACTTAAAAATAACCTAAAACTTTTTAAATCCTATGAAATCCTTATGATGTTTGGGAAATTATTTGCAATCCCATAACATTTTTTTAATTTTTGAAATCTATTGAAATCTTTAAAATAATATAAAATCCTCGTCCATATCTGAACATATTATCTACAAAATAAGGACGAGATAAAATCAATGAAATAAGAATTTTATTCTGGCAATTATTTAATTAATTGTATTATAAAGAATAATAATAATAAAATTTTAATTTTCATGTTTTAAGCCTCCAGAAGCAGATATTGTAAAAGGTTTATTTCAAAAGATTTTCATTAAATACATAACATTATAATTATAAAATAAGAGCGTATTACTTAATCTCCTAAATTATTATTTTTACACTTATTGTAACTAATATGAATAGAAAAAGATGTTTCATGCTGATCTGAAATAATTTTTAAAATTTAATTCATATTCGAATTATGGCTTTTTGATATTCACCTGTATATCAATATATTCTTTAATATTTTAAGTATGCAAGGATAAAAAATCCTTTGGCAGGAGATGTTAATATTTTAGGTAGCAATAAATTTGCAATAAAATATAAAAAATAAAATATCAAACGATATATTATTTTTATATTTTTAAAACAATTGTAAGGTTCATGTATTGAAAAACATTGGTAAGAAAAGTATAAAATTTATTTCACGTTCACAATATAAACTCTCCGTAGTTTTCTTTAGAGTAAAGATCAAATTTATATTTATATTCTAGGACTATAATATGGTTTGTATCAGCCTATTATAAAAGTTTAAAAAATAAAACTATACAAAATATGGCATCATAATAAATGATACTAATATGAAAATGAGGAATGATTTTAGTCAAACAATGAAAGAATACACTTTCGTAATACATGTAGATAAAAAAAATTAATAATTATCAAATGGTATTGATATCACTGCCTTCAAAATTAAAGAGGCCCCCTTAGCGTAAATAATCTCAAATTAAAAAATTCTACAACTTCTGAAAAATTGTCTTAAAAAAAATGAAGATTTTTTATTCTCTGAAATCTTCACTCTTTCATCACTGCAGTATACATTGTTAGATTCAGATTTGAAAAATCTTCTGAAATTTTTTGAAGCTGCATTACATTGAACGAGCAATTTTACATGTGTAGACTTTTTTCTAAATCAAAGCTGCCGATTGAAAATACATTTTAAGTTTTTAGAATTACTAAATTTCTTATTGTTAGAGCAACTAGGGAGTTTTTGGCTTTTGACATGTTTGGCTTTCGTTACATTCTAACTGATAATGAATTTTTCTGTTATATTAGAATCCAAATAATCTGATTCAGACAATTTTCTAATATAATACGAAAATTCATACTGTGTTCACATTTCAAGCAAATATACCTTCCCTTGCCAATTTGTCTGCCATGACATTTCCGTAAATTCCGTTATGGCTACAGACATGCAACTGAAATTTAAAAAAAAAAAGACAAAATGATCTCTCCGTCAAAATTTAGTTTTTCTTTAGAGGCAATAAATAATAAATTTTGTTTCGTATAATGCTTACCCATTCATAGTTAAGGTAACTTAGAGCCGCTTCCATTTTCTGGAAATCGGGCTTGTTAACAACTGGTACCCCTCTGCTATTAATCCATCCATTAGATTTCCATTTATCAAGATGTTCCTCAAAACAATCAATGATAAACTTTGAATCGGTGTTGATTATCAGCTTTTTAATTCCGGCTTTTCGTGCCTGTACTGCAGCAATTGTCACAGCCTGAATTTCGGCTACAATGTTTGTCTGACGATCACTCTGTAGGGGTTGGGAAACGTTTCTGAAAATCAAATTGAATTGTTTTTTTCATTTATTCAATATAAATTTCAAATAAGAATTATTCACCTAAGTTTAAAAATGATGAAAAAAGAATTAGGATACTGACTCATTCAACTTGTTATTGAAAATTTCGAGGGATATCAAACAATTTTTTATTTAAAGAATTTTAAAGATTGCAGTGATTTCAAAAATATTTGAGAATAATTCCTAAAAGACTTGTTCGAAAGATTAAAATACTTTGTGAGATATAAAACTATTTTAGATGATTTCGAGGGATTTCTGAAGATTTAAACCAAATGCTTCAAAATGGTTTCAAATCATTTAGAAAAGTTTCCGAGAAATATTTTAAATAACATTTAAGATGAAAAAAAACTTACAGTGGATGGTTTTTGCCAAAAAAAACTCCTACTCCAGCTTTAGCATGGGGTGTTCCATTTCTGAAACAAGCCCCATCCGTCCAGACATTGACGAATCCATCATTCCTTTCACTAAACCCATAGCCTTTGTAGGAGTAAGGCATTTTTGTGTTTAATTAAAATTCCTAATTAATGGAAAATCGATGTCCTATTTTAAATGGAAGTTCTCCCAAATATTCTTTTTCTAGAAAATAATTTAAAAGAGAAGAAGGTAATTATAATATGTAACTTATTTTAAATTTATATTACATATTTAAAAAATGACAATTTAATTATTTTTTGTTAGACAATTTTAAAGTGTAAATTTATTGTTAAATCACTTATATTTTGATTTCATTGAAAAATTGATGCAGGCTGGTATTCATTATAAATGAATTGACTAAGGCGAAATTTTTCACTCAGTTTTCAATTATCAGTGAGTAGTGTGAAGATGTCAAAATCTTTTTTTTTCTCCTTTCGGGAAAATAATCTTTTCACTATGCCACAGATTTCTTTCAAATGATCATAAGGTTAGTAATAATAAGCTTATTATATTACTTCAAGTAAATATAAAGAAGTATTTTTCCATATACATATATATTTTTAAAAAGAATGTTTAAAATGAATTTTTGTGTAGAAAAATTAAAGAAAAATGTTTTCATCAAATGTACGTCGCGGAACAAATTTTAAACAAACATTTTTTCAATATTTCTTTAACTACAATGTTTTACAAAAAATGTTCTATTTTTTACTACAATGTGAAGGTTTTCTTGAAAGTTACGTTGCTAAAGAATTTTTCAAGAATAAGAGAAAATTCCGTACATTTTAATTTTGAAAAATTTTTAAAACAATATTTTGAACTTATATTTTTGTATACAAAAAATTAAAGAAAAATGTTTTCATAAAATGCACTTCGCTATAAAATTTTTGTTTAAGAATTCTTTAACTACAATCTATTTTTTTCTTTTTTTAACTACAATGTAGGGGATACCACCTTACAGTAGATAATTATCCTACAGTAGATAAACATGAATTAAAAATACTATTGTATGTAATAGTATATTATGCAACATGTTCGTAAAACGCGGTTTTACGCACGTGTGGTGATCGCGTGCACGAGTGCCACGCGATCACCACAAGTGGGTAAATTGTACGCACGTGCTGCACACGATATTTTTTGACACAGTGTGCGTAAAATGCCGGCCCGAAACATGGATTTGTGACGTCACAACTGAAAATAGTAATGTAACGATGACAAAAATTTTCATTTTACGCACTAATATGGGTGTGTAAAAACGCATTTTACCCACACTGTGTCAAAAAATAATTAATTTAATGTAACTCATAGTTAAGAAATGATTCGTGGTAATATATTAAAATTAGAATGGATTATTTTACTTATATTTTTGCTTGATTAATATATTAATGATTATCTACAATGTTCTCAATAATTTTCTATTTTTACTACAGTGTGATTTAGAAAAAAATTTACTTTAACAGAAATTTTTATATAATTTGAATAATTATCATAAAATTATATATAATACTATAATGAATTATGTAATTTTTACAGATTTAAACAAATTCAATGAGATGGGCCACCATTGTGTGCCGAAATGTTTTAAACACTTTAATTATTTACGTGACCCAAAAGCCAAAAACGAATATCAACATTCTCAAAGTAAGGTTCTTATAATTATTGAAAAAATCGAAAGGAACCAAAATATCTCAAACAATAATATTTTCGAATAAATTGCATATTTTAATTTGTTTTAATAAAAAATAGAAGAGAAATATTGTTTAAAATGATAATTTAAATCAGAAATAAACATGAATTATTAGATTACATTATTAAAGTAAATCAAATATTATACTAAATATTACGTGTGGGGTAGGGTGCCCAAAAACACGTGCATTTTTTTAATTTTCAAACACTACCGAAAAAATCCAGGTAATCGTTTCTTAGATTAGAGGTTTCGACAGACTGTTCTAGGTCTGAAAATAAATTTTCTTATTTTCGAATTAAAAAAAAATGGAATTTTAAGGCTCAAAAATTCTTTCACCCCTAGAAAGTATTCATTATTTATTCGAGAATAAGCCCTAATTTATTATTTATTTATTATTATATTTTCGGGCCTAGAATACGAAAATTTGTAATTTCATTACAATTAATGATGTGAAATGCCCCCTAAACATTTTTTTTCCTGGAGTAATATATACAGAATTTTTCCTACAATATAAGAAGAATATTCTCCATAAGGAACAAATTAAAAATATTTTAACCAGGTGACCGAAAAAAATTTATTTTAAAATACACCAAAAATAATTTTGTTTATGGTTTAAAGATTCCTATATTACTTTAAAATGTATTTTTACCTATCATTTAACTAAAAATGATGCGAGCTAGTTAATTAAGGTCGATTTAGGTGCAACCCTACGTTTTTATCATAGGTTTTTTATCGATTTCATTGGATTTTTAATTGTTGACGAGACTTGATATTAAATGATAGTTAAAAATACATTTTATTTAAACTTACAAAATGCGTATTTTTGGTATATTTCGAAATTCAACATTTTTTTACTTCTCTTTGTATAAATATTTTTAATTCATCCCTTCTAGAGAATATTCTCTTTATATTGTAGAAAAAATCCTGTGAATATTATTCTAGAAACAAAAATATTTTGGGGCAATTTCAGACCATTAATTGGCATGAAATTATAAATTTTCATATTCCAAGCCCGATAATATATGAAAAAAATAAATTTTTTGTTTCATTAAATTCAGGACTGATTCCTTAATAAATAACAAATACCGTTTAGAGACGAAAGAATTGTTTAGCCTTAAATTTGTATTTGAAAAAATGTTTAACTACGAAAATTCATTTTCAGACCTAAAACATTCTAAAGGAACTTCTAAACATCTTTTTAAATAAAAGAAAAAGTATGGCACTATATTTTCATCACAAGAAAGAAATTTAGGGGATACCGTTTGTAAAATTTAAAATCACCCTTTCTTGAGCTAGTGTGAGGTCGGTTAAGTATGACGTAAGCATTTTTAGGTACTTTTGAACCATCAACCTACTACCACCCCCATATAATAAGTATCCATAAGAATTTAGTCTGTCCACGAAATTTTGTAGACCCACCCTCACCAATATTACGAAAAATTATTCTACCTTCCCCCCTTTTGGTACTAAAAGCTGCAAATGTTGCGCAAGATTTTACCCCACCCCCGGTCAGAAAAAGTAAGCAGAGTGGGGCGCCCCCCCCCACACCCGTGCGGGAAAGTATTATCGGACAAATATTATAGGCCTGTAATGGATTTTTCTATAATTTTTTCGCGATTATAAGAATAAAGATAGAAATTAATAATGTCAAAATATTGAAATAATAATTAGTGCAAAAAGTAGAAAAAAGTATAAATTGATCATTTATTATGAACTACTCATACAACAAAAATTGTAAGTATAATGCATCATATACTTTTTTAAATAATTATTTCAATATTTTAATATTATTCATTTCTATAATTATTTTTCGATAATCTTCACAAAAAATATACATCTGGGTATATAAAATTTAAAAAAATGTATCTTCATTTATTATAAGTAAATAAAAAATGTAATTCACTTGAAATATTAGTGAAAACATGATTTCCCATGAAGAAAGTAAATCAATGATTTTTCATTTGGCACCTAATATTAATCTACATACAGTATTGTTGAAGAAAATGGTTTCATTGGAAAAATCTATAAAGACTTATGTATAAACCTTGAAAAATATTGATCATAGACCTTTTTATCTTGAATCCTTCACTAGAATTTTCAAACGATAAAAAAGATCCATTGACAAAATTTTATTTCATTACAAAAAATATTCACAAATATGGACCTCCATATGAATAAAAGGGCTCGCTGACACAGTAAAACTCAAAAAATGCATTTTCCAAAAATCCTCTATAATTTTTTCATATTGAAAGTCCACAAATATGATAAAAAATATATGAAATTCTTATTATTTTGAGAAACTAGTAAATTGAAAAATGCAACAAGAAACCAAATTCCTCGAAGTGTTCGATTTTTATAATGACGCCGTTTTAATAATCAGAACGCTATATCAAAATTGGAGTAAAAATATATACTACTTATCGAAAAAAGCTCTGACAGATTCATCACAGTGCAATAATCATGCTGCAAGTTATTTACGAAAACCAAAAATGTACTCAATTAATTTAATTCTACAATAAAAAATTAATCTATTGTCTGCAGCTTCAATTTACCTGATCGTCAGATGTACGTCTACGCAGTTAGTACAAAGTAAGCAAAAAAAAACTCACGGGCACTGGATCAAGAAGCTCTCTCGACCGGATGTAAAGGAAGATGGTAGATCTTGTGCGCATGCGCATAATATATTTCCCCCCTATTTTCAGGTTGAAAATTACATTAAATTATTATTCCAATATACCGCTAGTCAATTTCAATATTCTTACTTGTCAATATTTTTACAATAGAGATATATATTATTGAAAATTAGATAGAAACTAAAGACTAACATTTTTTTATCGGGATTTCTTCTCTTATTTAGAGTTTTGTCCTATTGGATATTCAATGGAATGAAAATGATAGTTTTAATATAAAATTTTTCTTTATGTATTATTTTTATAAAATATTTTTATAAATAATAATAAAATTAGTCAAGTTTTTCAACTGAATTTACTTCATATTATAATTTATACTGAAAATTGTCACGAGTGTAATTTGGGTTGCCTGTTCTCAGGCGACGATGATCAGTCTTTTTAGCATCTAATTTAATAAAATTAAAATTCTTTTTGGAAGTATTTTCATATTGTTTTTATGTTTACTATAGTAAATAGTATAGTAAAATCGAATTGAATATTTTTATTTCAGATGCACATAATTTATTTCCTACTAATTTAAATTTAGACATAATAAAAGTCTCAAGTAAGTCGGGTTGCCCACTCCAAGGCGACTTCGAAGTTCGAAATAGTTCCAAAAACCTTTTTTTATATATTTTATTTATTTTTTATGACACATTTAATCGTGAAGAAAATTTTTAAAGTGAAATCAATATATTTTAATTAATATTTATGTCAGATTTAATGAAAATACTTAATATTTTATCAATATAATCTTCGTAATCTGGTATAATGATATATGTATATATATTTATATAATAAGTTCATTAGTTTAAGGGCATGTGACAGTAGGGTGGCCCAAAAATTCGACTTTCGATTTATAGTGATCGAACCCCCCTCCAATTTGTTCTTTTTCCGGAAAAATAAATTACTTTTTTTTCAAATCGGTCAACATTCAACCGTGTCCTCGGGCGTTTGAAATTAACATGAGGGTTTAAATGAGAAAAGCTCGGTTTTCGAAAAAATTGAAAAAAGAAGTACTTACATTGTTATTAACTTTCTTTAAATTAAAGTTTAGTTACCCTTAAGGGATGTTGACGGAACAATTTCCACACAATAACTTTTAATTTTGACCCCCGCCCCCCCCAGCCCGGAATCTCGTGCATTGTTCCCGGAAAATGCCCTAAAAAATTTAAAATAGGAGTTTCATGTCAAACCGGTATTTTTTGTCCTTTTTTCACATGAATTATTTGTATTCTATAAGTGACGAGTTTTCAAGCATTTTTCAACTAATTTTGAATTGTTTAAACGATTTTTTTACCTGTGAATTATAAAAAGTTATTATTTTTGAGGCTAAATGATACAGTTATGAATTTCAAGAAAAGTAATATTTCTCGTTAAACATATTTAGTACTTATTTAAACAATTTCCATTTGTTTAAACAATTTTTTCCCTTGTAAATCGTAAAAGGTTATTGTTTTCTGCAATTATAACTACACAATTAACGAATGTTGAGAGTAATATTTTTTTGTTAAGAATAATTAGCAATTATTTAAACTTTAGTCAAATAATTATGAAATATCTTTAAGAAATATATATATCTTAACATTCGTTAATTGTGTCATCTACTGCAGAAAATAACATCTTTTCACGATTTACTAGGGAAAATTGTTTAAATAAACGAAAATTGTTGAACTAATTACCGAATATCCTAAAAAAATATATTACTCTCAATATTCGTTAATTGTACCATTAATCAGAAATAATAATAACTTTTCACGCTTTACAGGGAAAACAAATTGTTTAAACAAATGAAATTTTTTTAAATATTTGAAAAATATCCCTGAAGAAATATTTGGATCTCCACATTTATTCATTGTGTCATTAATTTTAGAAAATAATAACTTTTCAAGATTTACAGGGAAATAATTGTTGAAATAAATACCAAATATATATTCAAAAATAAATATTACTCTTGACATAGATGAAACGTATAATTTATCCTCAAAAATAATAACTCTTCGTGATTTACAGGGGGAAAAAATTGGATAAACAAATAATAAGTAATTAAACAATTCAAAATTAGTTTAAAAATACGGGGAAACTTGTCATTTATCGAATAAAGATAATTCATGTTGAAAAAATTCCAAAAAATACCATCCTTAGCATGAATTTGAAATAAAACTGCTATTTTTAATTTTTTAGGGCATTTTCCGAAAATGAACCATTTAAGTTTTTATTTTGTTTAAATAATTCAATTTTATTAAATCTATTTTGGCGAGGGCTCTAAAGCCCTGTTCTCAGTTACATTCCAAAGTAAAAGTGACTGAAATTGCACTATTCAAACAAAATACAAACTCAAATGGGCCAGACAGACGTGCCCTTATATATTTGGAACTATTTTCCAAAATTTCAACACAACATTTATGTTTTTCAAATTATAAAGACGACGAATACAGACCATGTAATTGGTCACGTGACACTCTCTGGTACATGCCCTTAAGGTTCTATCGATGGAATGAAGCTCCAACCTCAAAATTCAATTCGAAAATTTAATTTTACGCAAAAATGATTAAATCAAACATTTTTTCGCCTATGCATACATATTTCTATTTAAAAAATGAGCCCTGCTTAGTATCTAAAAAATATTTTATTTTATTATTTATTTAGTAAAAAGAGTTCATTCAATTTTGAGGTTAGTGTCCAACAGCCTTAATATAATAAAGCTGAAACAATGAACTGAATTATCACCAACAATAATTGTTTTTATTACAGAAAAGAGGACGAGGGTATGTATTTGATTTCAAATTTTAAAGGTGGTAGACCTTAAGCTTTACTTTTTCTAAAGCAAAATTGCCCTCTATACAATATTTTCAAATATGTCACAGAAGGGAAACATTTGAATAATCTAGTGAATAAATATAGACTTCATTAATTTGGATTTAAAAGAGCAAAAAGGAAATTTCCAGGAGTTCGGTTATTATCAAATTAACGTCGAGTTTGACATTTTCCTATTTCCTGGAAAGAAGATGACGCAAACGCAGAAATGACAAAATGATTCATACGCCCCCGTCATGGAGTTGACGTCATCGCGCATGCGCATTGCTTTCAACAACGCGGGCCCCGTAGGTAAGGTTAGGTTGGCTAAATATTTTGAAATTCCGTCCACCCATTGGCTATTATTTATTTGTCACCAATGAGAAGCCCTGCTCGACGTATGCGCATTAGGCCACCGAGCCCGCGTTGGAAGCACTGCGCATGCGTCCTGGCACGAGCGACACTGCAGAGCAGACGGAGTTCGTGAACGTATCGATTTATCGTGTGTCGCGGTTAGTGCGTTCGTTTCTTTAGTTTTTAGTGACCGTGTTCGTGGTACATGGATAAAAGTGTGAATTTAATTGCCTGCTGACTCGCAACTCCTCCAGCTCACCATGACCAAGGATAGATTAGCAGCCCTGGTCGCGGTAAGTAATTCAGCCCGTCCGCCTAGAGCCCGTCACACGTCCGTCCGTCCGTTATCTCAACCCGACAAAAAAACCTGTTCATTCACGTCAATAAACCTCCAAATTAAATTCCCGAAAATTAAAGACCCATGTCTTGAGCGGACTCTCATTCATGGCATCTCGTGCACGACCTCGAGATGTCAGAGCACGGGTCACGCGCTCTTTTCATGTCAACATCGACTTTTCCCGCGGGTGACAGTCCTTCGGGACGTTTTTCGGGCCCTGCTTTCCCCTCTGGTGAAAATTAGTCCCGATCTCTCAGCGGATAAATCGTAGGAGCCTGGATTAAAATGTGATGAGTGACGAACGTCACGATTGTTGCAAGCATTTATGCAGAATGGGGGAAAGGGTTTTTCAATTTTTTGGGATATTGTTGCAGATCGAGTGTTTTGTTTTGGAATGTGAGGTTGTTGGGAGTTTGTAAGGTTATTAGGAAAAGGGCTTCGGGTCTTCTGGACTTTGACAAGTGTCATCGCGCCGGGCAGAGCCGGGTCGAAAGATTCTCTTAATGCTATCAAATGACTCAACCAATCGGCACGGAAAGTGTTGCTCCTAATAGTAATTTCTTCAGGTGACACTTTACAGTGTCCAACGAGTAATTATGTCAGAAACTTATTTTAAGTCATATTTGTTGAAAATCGTGACATATTCGAGAATTTTACTCTGACATTTGAGTTATCATCTTTTATTTTCATTGTAGTTTTGAAGATACGGAAAAAGAACAGTTGATTCCCATTTCTGAGAGTTATTTAAAATTACCGCAATATCTTTTTCTTCATATCCTCTATTTTTCACATGTATTTCAATTATTTTTATTAAACTAATCATTACAGAGATTGTAGAGTTGAAAAAAAGAGTAAATTGATAAACAACCGAATTTGTCAGTTCTTCTTATATTCTGAATCATTTGACATATTAGAAATAAAAATATTATGTTAATAATTTAATATTTAATAATAATCATATTAAATAAATACTCGTAATTATTATTTTTTAAATGATTGAATCTCAGTATGATTGATTTTCTTATGAAGTTTGCATAGAAAGACAGAGTATTTTGCCAAAAAATAAGAAATTCTGATTACTCAAAATTATTTTTTATGTAAAATATTTGCCAAAAGCAGAACGGACAAAATTTATTTTTATTTTGCCGAGTTCAATTAAAAACTGAAAGTAGAATTTTAAACGTAAATTTGAAGCCGTTTTTGCTTCAAATTTAATTAGAGAAACTGAAAAAGTACTCATTAAATTTATGTAACGAGGTTTTTCCATCATTATAATAATGAATTCAAAAATTTAAATATTTAATAACTTAGTTATTGCAATAGTAAAAACATTGACCCAAAAAAGAAAGTCATTAAATATTGCTTTAGAGTTTTTCTATAAAATTTATTTTTTGCATGTCTCAGTTTTATTTCTAGAGTATCAGATTAAATTTTTTTTTAACCAACCAGCAGTTTTATATATTAAATTCTTATCTTCTCGAAGTATGATTCATCTCAAGCTTGTTTTTAAATATGTACTGAACTATTTAAGGATGTTCACTGTCTAGTTATATCAAGCTCAAAAATGAGCATTGTTAAAAATGATTTATAAGATCGAGGAAAATATTTATATTGTCAATTGTAACTAATTTTACAAGAGAACTGAATGCGAAGTTGAAAAAAATATATTTCAGGTTAAATTTGTTTATTTAACAATAGATATTTACTGTTTTATGTTTTTGCTATCTCTTTAAGTAAATGTTTTAATTCTTATTTAATCCTAATATTGTAGGACTAATTTAATTCCTTGAAAGATTCGCTACAAATCTATTTGCTACGTTTTTGTTTTAAAAAATTGCCTTGAAGAAAAATATTGTATACAAAAATAACAATTACATAATGTCTTTAAAAAAATTTCTAAACAAAAAGGTACCAAAGAGATTTGCAAAGAAACTTGCATGAAATAAAATAAGCCCTACAACCTAAAGGATGTCTAAAGAACCAGGTAAAACCCGGTAATTTTATTTAACTGGGAACTTCTCGGATATTTTATCTGTGATCGGACATTTTTTTCTTCTATAACAAAATCGACTTTTTCCTGCTTTATCTTCTTTTTCTTGTTTAGTCGAGAATCAGATATATGTATATCATTGCTTCACGTTTTTCGATGATTGCTTAAGTTCTCTTAATGTTAAATATGTGAAAGTTAAATTTTTTCTCTTAAATGGTTTGAAAGCCATCAGAATTCTCTATAAAAGAAGCCAGGTGGGAGAAATGTTGTCAATTATATTTTCATTATGTTTCATATAATTCACAATATTATTTCTTTTAGCAGAAGAAAATATTAACATTTTTCCATCATTTTTGTTTTAATTTGATTTCAAGGGCATTGAAAAATATTTAATATATTAGGTTTTATTCATATTTTAAGAAAACATTGAATTTTTCCATATCTTCTAACAAAATTAACAGACTTACTTCATCTTGGCTTACTTTATAGAGAATTCCGATATTTTGCAACCTATTTGAGAGAGAAAACTTTAGCTCTCATATAATTAACATTAAAAGAACTTTAGCAATCATCGATAAACAGGTGGTGTCATACTCTTGATCGGCAATGTAGTCTCGAATAATATTTATCACTTCAGTATGTGATAACTAAATAAATGTTTTCTTCCGGAAATAAATTTGGTATATGTATATTAATTTATGTTAAATTTCCCATTTCTATACGTTGATTTAGGACAACTTACAAACAGACATCTTTAAATTGGTCAGCGGAAAAAATGTGGTCGGTAAAAATCTGGGAATTTAAAATTGCCTGGTCACTAGAAACCCTGTAAACGATTTTAACTTGCTAAAGTTTTTTTCTAAATTTCGCCTTCAGTTCTCTTCCAAAATTAGTTACAATTAACAATATGAATATTTTCCTCGATTTTATAAATCCGTTTTAATAATACTCATTTTTGAGCTTTGAGATAACTTTAGTGCTTCCTTAAAGTTTTAATAGTTGAATAATAAAAATGAAAACATTCACGACTAAATAGTTTTAGATTGAAAAGTTATAAATGGGACACTTTTAGTCGTTCAATATTGTACAATTCCAAATTGGAAGTAATAGCTAAACAGTTTCCAGTGAAATTGGAAATTTTCGAATGTTTTAATTCTGAATAAAATCAGTTGGAAATTTCTCGGTTTGATATTTTTTGGTTTGCAGACCTCGAAATAAAAATTGCTATTATTACAGTTAACAATATGAATATCTTCCTGGATTTTATAATTCATTTTTGAGCTCGAGATAACAACTGAACTTCCTTAAATGTTAATTCCAGGCCTCACAGACCTGTCCCTATATCCCCTATTGTACCCTATATTCAGTTCAGGTCTCTAAAGTACCCTATTTTCAAGATTTGGTCCCTATGGTACCCTATTTGCAGTCCATAATATCTTTAAAAAAATGTGTAATAAGATCAAATCTTTCAAGAGTCAGGGATTTTGAAAAAAGGAGCAAATCAGGGAAATTCTGTAAGAAGTAACTGTAAAAAATAATCGGGACTGGCACACAGTCACCATTAGTCACTTTTTTCTCAAATCACTTTTTAGTTACTTTTTAAAGATAAATTCATTTTAGTCACTTTTGTAAATAGAATGATCACTTTAGCCACTTTTCTTTTAATAAATGAACCCATAGGTTAATCTCTATTCAGTATACATTCTATACCTATTTCTGAATTGTCTTGAATTATTTTGAAATATGTCAGGGTATTTTTAAAGATTCCAGGAAATTTGTAATAGATTTCAATAATCTGAAGAGAGATTTTTAAGATGTTAGCGTATTTTTAATCTAAGGCATTTTCAAGAGCTTTTAAAAGTTTCAAGGGATTTCAAAGAATTTGAGGGATTTTTAAATTGCAATGATTTTTTTATTAATTTCATTAATTTGAAGGGATTTCAAAGCATTTGAAATATTTTAGGATAAAGAATTTTCTAGAATTTCGGAAGATATCGAACGATTTTACAGGACCTATACTGTTTTAAGATACATATTTTAAAAGATTTAACGGGATTTTATATGGTTTCCGAGGATTTCAATGATTGTAAGGGGGTTTTAAGGCTCTCAAGGTATTTCAATAAATTTTCCAGGATTTCGGGAATTATTATCAGATTAAATAGAATGTCACGGGATTTTATAATATTTTTGTGGATTTTAAAGAATTTATTCACGAGAAGTGAGGTATTTTGTAGGGTTTCAAAGATTTGAAGATATTTGAAATTATTTTTATGGAATTCACCCTGCATTCGTATTAATTTATCCTGAACTCTTTTAAATTCTTTTTAATGTTTTAATTCACTTCTAAATTTACTCAATTCTACTTATTCAATGGACTTTTTTTATTTTTTAAAGTTTTTATTTGAATTATTTTAATGTATTTTTTTTCAAATTCCTTAGCATTTTCAAGAGCTTTACAAAATTTTAAGGGATTTTAAATATTTTAGGTTATTTTGAAACACTCGAAGTAATTTTGAATTGATTCTAGTAATTTAATGGTATTTCAAAGGATTTGCAATATTTTAGGGTATTGTAAAAGATTTCAAGGAATTTTCAAGACATTTGAACAATTTCAGGGGATTTCCAATGGGTTTAATAATTTTAAGGGATTTTAATATTTTGATGGATTTCAAAGAATTTATTCACAAGAAGTGAGGGATTTCGTAGGGTTTCAAAAATTTCAAGAGTATTTCAAATATTTTTTGCAATTTATTTGGAATTCACCCTGAATTCTTATTAATGTATTCTGAATTCTTTCAAATCCTTTTAAATTCTTCCTTTAAATTCGCTGAAATTTTACTGAAATGAATGGAATTTTTTCGATTTTCTTAATTATTTCCAATTCATTTGAATTCTTTTGAATGGTTTTGTAGTCATTAGTCACTTTTTTGTTGGCAATTAGTAAGATGTTAAAGATTTTAAGAGATTTAAAAATATTTTTTGCAATTCATGCTTAATTCTTAATTCACTTGTATTTTTATAGATTTACTCAATTCTACTTTGGCTTTATCAATGGCTTTTTAAAGTTTTTAAAAGTTTTTTTAAATTGATCCTGGAGTCTTTTAACCTCATCTTGAATTCTTAGGCATTTCATCAAATTCTTTTGAATTCCCTTAAATTTTTCTAAGCTTATTTCAAATTTATTGAATTCAGTGAAGTTTTTTCACATTTTTAAATTGTTTTCAATTCATTTGAATTTTTGTTTAAATTCATCTTGAATTTTTAGGAGTTTCATAGAATTCTTCTTGTTTACCTTAAATCCCTCTAAATTCATTCTAATTTATCCTGAATTTCTTACCCTTTGAGCGCGAAAAAATTATCCTATGACTGTGACAAAAAGTACCCTTTGGTCCCTATATTTTATCCCATAGGGACTGTGAGGCCTGCAATTCCTTAAAAGTTAATATAGAAGCAAATAATTTCACCTACGCTTGATTTTATAAATTCAAACCATTTCGAATAACGTATCAGAATAATTTCAAAGTTAATACAGTATTAGTTTTTTTAAAAGGATTCTTGTTTTTCATTAAAGATTAATCTATCTGAAGTTACGAACGTTCAAATGAACGAAATATTTTTTCCCATTACTATTTTACCAATAAATATTATTCCAACTGCAATTTAAAATATGCATTATAATTCTGTTTCAATAATAAATCATTTCCAATATAAATGAACAAACATTTGAGCACTTTTTCTGGTTTACAAAGTCATCAGTAAAAAATTTCGTTCATTTGAACGTTCAGAACTTCAAGCACATTAAAGATTATGTAACTGAATAAGTAAATATAGCATCAAGACCTAATGAATTATTTTGTCTTTATTTTATTTTTTTTATTTTAACCTAATCCACATTTCTTTTAGACAATTTATTCAGTTTAATTTCTATGGTAGAGGCTAGTTGTTTATTCTCTATCCAGCCGATACGTTTGCTCGTTCGTCACTTGGGTCTCGGTTCGGACTTCGTTTAATCGTCCGGCTAGTGACCTGTTCGCTCTGAATGACATCAGTTACACTTCTATAGCTTGTTGCACCAATGTCATTTTAAATTTAAGGAGATCCTAAAAATCCAATAAAGTTTTAGATTTCCTTATCTAATTAAAAACTTATAATTTAACTTTACAAATCATAAGGAACGATAATATGTTTAGTATCCCTAAGATTCCTTAAAACTGAAGAAAATTAAAACAAAAAGATTATTTTTTTTTTGTACCTTGACAAAGGTGTCCCAGGTCCCTATTAGAAACTAATCTCATCAGACAGTCTACCAAGGATTCATTATAAATTAGGCTAAGACGTGTTTACTACGATCGAGATAAAAATTTAGAATACAAGTTCGAAGACAGGGTTGAAAGTTTTATGGAAATTACAAAGTCCAGGATTACGCTGCCAGAGATCTTTCACGCCAACCTGTAGAATGCTTATAAATTATTATCCTCTCTGGAAGCCTGTAAAGCTTTTTATTTAATCCTGTATATAGGAATTTACTTTCTGAATTCAATGACTATGCAACCCGAACCCCTTGGATTTTGATGAATTGGAAATTCATACCTACAATTCGTAGATCAGAACCTGGAAATCAGGGGAAAGTCGGGGAATTTCATTGGCCAGGGAAAGCCAGGGAATTTCTGTAAGAGCTACTTTAAATAACTGTCAAGGATAATAAATTAAACAATTTTAATTTGAATTTGTTACAAAATTGACATTTTTGATCTTTGAATATTAATGGTCAGGGAAAAATTAAGGAATTTTGAAAATAAAGATTTGCAGGCACCCTGATCTTTTCAGTAATTTATTTGCCTTGTATTTGTATTTTTTTGCAGTTGCTTCCTCCTGACGATTATAGTTTTAGTTAAAAATTTTATGATTTGGTGGAAAATTTAACAATTTTGTTAAAAAATCATTCTTTTTTGTTGATAAATCGTCTTTTTGTGTTGAAAATTCAACTTTTTTTAAATTGTGTTTTTGGTTTAAAAATTAGTCTATTTAAGTAGAATGAATTGGTTCAAGTACTTGTTTAAAAGCTGAACTACTTTGGTAAAAATGCATTTTGTTGTTGTTGAAGATTCATCAGTTTAGTTGAAAGTTCATTTTCTTTGGTTGAGGATTCCTCTATTTTGTTGAAAATTCGTCTTCTTTGGTTGAGTTAAATTGTTTTTATTTAAAATTAATATCTTCTTTGGTGGAAATATCTACTATTACATTACCAAATCATTTCTTTGGTATATTCAGAATTTTAGTTGAAAATTCATCTCTTAAAAATTTGTTTTTGTAGTTGAAGGTTAATTTCTTTGGTTGAAAATTTAATTATTTGGTTTAAAATTTCTTTTTTGGTTTAAAATTAATTTTTTTAACTGAAAATGTAACTTTTCCATTTTTGGTTGAAAATTGCTTTTTTTTTTAATTGAGACTTCGCCTTTTTTCGTACAAAACTAATCTTCTTGGTTTCAAATTTACTCTTTTTTAGTTAAAAATATAATTTTTCCTTGTCTGATAAATCTTATTTGCTGAAAATTCATCATTTTAGTTGAAACTTCACCTGTCTGGTTGAAAATTTGACTGTTTCGAGTAAAAATTGGTTGTTTTTTGTTCAACTTTAATTAATTTTTTTATCTGAAAATTTAACTTTTCCATTTTTCGTTGAAAGTTTATCGTTTTCTGTTGAAAATTCACGTAGTTTGTTGAAAGTCTTCTTTTTTGGTAGAAAATGAATCTTGATTAAAAATTCGTCTATTTGGTTTTAAACTTTATATCAACTATTACATTTCTTGTTGAGAATTCATCTTTGTATGTTGAAACTTGAACTCTTTGTTGGAAAAAGGGCGATTTTTTGTTGTTGAAATATGAACTATTGCATTTTTCCTTGAGAATTCGTCTTTTTCGTTGAAAATTAATCTTTGTAGGTAGAAAATTCAATTATTTGGTTAAAAATTGAACTGTTTTGTTGAACATTATTTTATTTGGCGAGAAAATTCGTCCTTTTGGATTGAAAATTCATCTTTTTTTACTAAAAATTCAACTGTGTTCTAAAAAATGCAATTACTTGTTTAAAAATTCGATCATTTGGTGGAAAATATATTTGTGTAGTTTGAAAATTCAACTTTTTGCTTAAAAGTGCATTACTTTGTTGATAATTTGTTTCTTTTGCTTTAAAGTTCAACTACTTGGTTGTAAATGCAACTGTTTCGTTAAAAATTAATGTTCATCATACCTCAATCGATATGATCACAGAAAAAACAGAAGATAAACTTTACATCGATTTCCGACGAAAGATTATCTGCAACAAAAATTAACTTCGGAGGATAAACTTTACACAAATATCGGTTAAACTGTCTTTTGTTTTTCTATGACAAACACATGTATTTTGAATGACGCGAAGTTGGCTGAACAAAACTTTATCGCTCTAAAAAATTTCCTGCAACAAATTTTATTCTTAGTTTTTTCTGTGATGAAAAATTGTATGCATGATTCGGGTCGAGGCAACGATTTCACTCGTGTGATATTGTTGAAAATGCAACGGTTTTTATTTGCGGTTTAATCCTTTTTCTTTGACTGTTCGTCCTTTATGTTGGATTGAAGATTTCTTTTTTATTGTAGAAAAGTCATATTTTTTGGTTTAAATAAATAAATAAATTTGAATTTTTTTTTAATTAGTCTGAAATTGTTTTATTCTGTTTATAAAAGATTCGATTTGAAAAATGTTACAGTATTAAAATGACGTTCTTTAACTATTAATCAAGGAAAAGTTAGGTAACTTTCAATATAATTTCTCAGTGGAGCCTTCTAAACTCTGATTGGTGAAATTATACCTTGTTTAACCTCCAGTTCACAAAAATGAAATTCACTCTCAAATATTCTCTATATATAAGAAATAAATTTACACTCTTGCGAAGGTCTTTCCTTCATGTAGTTAGAACATTCGCATGAAATAAGCACTAAGTAATTGCTGGTGAACTATTCGCATCACCTGCACCCGTCCATTAGTCACAAGGACTCTTTTCATCCTCATGTGTAGCTCGTCATCGCTGAGAAAAAATTAACTTCTTATTTGCTTCGTTTCTTCCTATACTTGAAAAAAAAAAAGAAAAATAAAGTGATTCATGTTAAAACCCGTATAAGTACCTTATTTAAACTTATCTTGGTACGTTTTGATTTCAAATATTATTGCTATAGATCAAATCTCTAAATTGTTTAGAAAAATTAGAATCTTTCTGTCATATCGAAGTTTAAGATGGAATATAACCAGGCTTCACAATCTTTCCCCTTTTTAAAAAAATTCCTCTTCTGCTCCCTAAGAAACTACTTCGTTGAAACTTTGATTATTTTTTTGAAAATTCAACAATTTTGTTGAGTAGTCACCCTGTTTGGCTAAAAATTCGTATTTTTAGGTTGAAAATTTAACTATTTTGGTAGAAAATTAATCTTTTTTATTTAAAAACGCAACTGTTGTTTATTGAAAATTCGTCTTTTTGGGTTCAATTACACTTGTTTTGGATTTAAAATTAAAATCTTTTTTAGTTCAAATATCAACTATTACATTTTTCGTAGAGAATTCATCTTTTTTGGTTAAAATTCAACTATTTAGTTCAAAGTTAAAATACTTTGTTAAAAAATAATTTTTTTCCATTGCTGCAGATTCATCTCTTTGGTTTAAAGTTTAACTATTTTGTTGAAAATTCGTGTTTTGCTGTTGTTGTTGAAAATTAACCTTTTTTAACTGAAAATTCAACTATTTTGTTAAAAAGACGTCTTTTTTGGTAGAAAAGTCAAAACAAATGCAACTGTTTTTGGTTGAAGTTTAATCATTTTTGTTTGAAAATTCGATCATTTGGTTGAAAACGAATTTTTGTAGAAACATTCATATTTTTTGGCTGAAAATTAACTTTTTTGTTGGAACTTTAACAACTTGGTTGAGAGTCATCTTTTTTGGTCGCCAATTTAACTGTTTTATTGTACATTCGTCTTTTTGAATAGAAAATCCGTCCTTTTAGGTTAAAAATTCATCTTTTTAGTGGAAAAGTTATTTTTTTGTTATTGAAAATTCATTTTTCTTTGACTAAAATTAACTTCGTTTTTGAAACTTCAACTGTCCTAAAGTAACAATCATTTTTTGGTTTAAAAGTTCAACTATTTGTTTGAAAGTGCACCGGTTTTTGGTTGAAGTTTAATCATTTTTGTTAGAAAATTCGACCATTTGGTTGAAGATTCAGTTTTGTAAGTAACTGAAAATTCAACTATTGGATCAAAAATTCAACTATTTGGTTAAAAATTCAACTAATTTGTTGAAAATTTTTTTCTTTTGTTTGAAAGTTTAACTATTTGGTTGTAAATGCAGCGGTTTGGTTTAAAGCAATTTGTTAAAAAATAATGTATTGTTGTTGAAGAATCATCTCTTTGGTTGAAAATGTAACTATTAAATTGAAAGTTTTTTTGCTTTTTTGGTGTTGAAAATTAATTACTTTATCTGAAAATTTAACTATTCCATTTTTGTTTGAATACTGATAATTTTTAGATGAAAATGCAACTCATTTTTTGAAAATCACGTGTTTTTTTCAGTTTGTCTTTTTAGGTAGAAAATTAATCTTTGTTCAAAATTAATCCTTTTTGGTTAAAAATGCAACTGTTTGGTTGTTAATTAATCTGTTTTGGTTGAGGCTTCAACCTTTTTGTTAAAAACTCGTCTTTTTTGGTCGAATTCAACTGTTTTTTATTATTATTTATTTCAGTTAAAAATTCATCTCTTTGGTTGAAAAATTTATTATTTTGTTGAATATTCCTCTTGTTTTATTTGAATATTAATCTCTTTAATTGAAAATTTCACTATTCTATTTTTGGTTGAAAATTGATATTTGTCCGTTGAAATTTCAACTATTTAGTTTAAAATGCAGGTATTTTGTTTAATAGTCGTCTTTTTGGTTCAATTTGTTGTTGATTTAAAGGAAAATTCCTGATTGGTTGAAATATCAATACAATTATTACATTTGTCGTTGAAAATTCATCTTTTTGTTCACAAACTTAACTATACTTGGTTAAAAGTTGAACTATTTTGTCAAAAATTCATTTTTGTTGTTCTTAAAGATTCTTTAGTTCCGTTGAAAATTCATCTCTTTTTTTGAAAAATTAACTATTTTATTGAAAATTCGTTTTTTGTTGTTGTTCAAAATAATCTTTTTGACTGAAAATGTATCTATTCCACTTTCGGTTGAAAATTGATCTTATTTGGTTGAAAATTAGTTTTTTTAGTAAAAAATTAATCTTGTTGGTTGAGTATTCATCTTTTTGGTTGAAGGTTCCACAATACTTGGTTGTAAGTTGAACTTTCTAATTAAAAATTATTAAATTCAATATTCATTTCAATATGGTACCTACAATAAATTCATTCAAAAGAAATTATTCCCTTATTATTCTCGTATTTTCGTGAAAAATTACGTACCTGAAGTTCAGAACGTTCAAATGAACGAAACATGTTTATCCAGTTTTATTTTATCAAAAATTATTGTTCCAACTACAATGAAAATAATGCATTCGAAGTTTATTTTGTATTCTGTTATTTGCAATATAAATTGAATCAATATTTCAGCGCTGTTTCTAGTTCACAAAGCCGTTAGTACAGATTTCGTTCATTTGAACGTTCAGAACTTCAAACACATTGCAAAATCACCTTTATTACCCTGTTTTGAGAGCAGTTGGGCTGTGAAGTTTGAATAACCCATATGCCATATTGGGAGAAAATATTTCGTTCATTTAAACTTTTAAATCCTCAAGAACATGAATAACCCGTAGCAAATTTTTGAAGACAGTTAAAATGATCTAGTTCCTCTCATATTGAAGTTCAACATTGGATAACCTTTAGAAAAGTAAAATGCGAACAATGTCTTTTGCTTGGAATAATAATGGCTACATAAGATGAGCGTGGGAAGGCCTGAATGTGGAAATTTTCCAATCTTTGCTCAACTTTTCACATTTCCAGCATAATCGCATCATTCAAATTTTCTAATTATCTTGCTGATCGTCGTGTATTAGACGTAGAGTGAATTCAATTTTTCTTTCAGTTTTTCTCTTCTAATTTCTCTGAGCTCTTCCTTTTTAAAATATCGAATTTCTGCATCTCGTCTCGTATCTTCTGCAGGCGTGTTGGGAATACTTAATTCATGCTCTATTTCATCCTTTCCTCTTTATTTTCGCCTTGGTAATCCGCTACGATTCGGACTCGTCCGTCCTTGACGATTTCCCTATCTACTATTTGCGAGTTTTATGATATCTGCGGAGCTGCCACATAGTCACTTTTAGTCACTTTATTTTTTCAAGACACTTTTTGGTCAATTTTTAAAGAAAAAGCCCTATTTTTAAGGAAAAGGCCTGGTTTGTCATTTTATTTCATCTCATTTGAAATTTTATCTATAAAAAAGACAATTTAATTAATCTATGGGGAACGCCCTACAGCAGATAATGACCCTGCAATAGATAATCATTAATTATAAGCACAAATATAAGTAAAATAATCAATTCTAATTTTAATATATTAACACGTATCGTGTCAAAACTATTAATTACATTATTTAATTATTTTACATACATTAGTATTTTAAATTAAACATCTACTGTAGGGTGGTATCCCCTATGTATGAATTCTATGGTAATCTATGGTGTGAAAGTCCTATTAAGTTTCAGACTTCACAATTTTTCTCCTCCTTTCCCCCCTTTTTTTAAAGAATTCTCTATTTTTTTAACATTTACAAGAAACTTCCTCTTTTTCTTGTTTTTTAGCTTAAATGCGAACTGAATTAATAGAACCAAATAAGAAAATCCAATTCTTTTTGGTTAAAAGTCGGTTACTTTTCCTTGAAAAGTCTACCATGATATTTTTGGTTCAGAATTAATCTTTTTGGGGTAAAAATTTTATTATTTGATTGCAAATTTAATTACTTTATTAAAATTTCAATTATTTTGTTGAAAAGTCATATTTTTTGGTCGAAAATTCAACGAATATGTTCAAAATTCGTCTTTTTGAATAGAAAATTCATCTTCTTTGGTAGAAAAGTCTTCTTTCTTCACTAAAAATTAACTTTTTTGTTGAAAATTCAACTGTCTTCTAAAAAATTCGTATTTTTGGCCTGAAAATTCAACTGTTTCGTTGAAAATGCAACTGTTTCTGGTTGCAATTTAATCTTTTTGTTCGAAATTTCGACCGTGTGATTAAAAATTCATGTATTAGTTTAAAAAAATTGTTTAACTCGTCTCTTCTGCTTGAAGGTCAACTATTTGGTTGTCAATTTAACTGGTTGAAAATTAATTTGTTCTTTTCGTTGAAAATTCATCTTTTTGTTTGGTAGTTCATCTTTCTTGGTTTAAAAATTAAATTTTTTGTTGAAAATTTATCTTTTCGGGCTTAAAAGTCAAATTTATTTAAAACATTCGACTATTTAGCTTAAAAACTCAAGTTTTTTGTTCGAAATTCATATCTTTTGGTGGAAAATTCAACTGTTTTGTTGTACATTCGTTCTTTTGGATGAAAAATTGATCTGGTTGAAAATGTAGCAGTTTTTGGTTGAACTTTAATCATTTTTGTTTGAAAATTCAACTGTTTGGTTGAAAATGCAACTGTTTTTGGTGGAAGTTTCATCATTTTTGTTTCAAAATTAGACTAATGGGTAAAAAATTTATCTGTTTGGTTAACAATTCAACTAATATGTTGAAAATGCATCTCTTTTGCTTGAAAGTTTAACTATTTAGTTGTAAATCCAACGTTTTGGTTGAAAATATTTTTTTTTTCATCATTCATCATGGCCAACGGCCATACCACGCTGAAAAACCCAGTTCTCGTCAGATCACTGAAGTTAAGCAGCGTTGGACGCGGTTAGTACTTGGATGGGTGACCATTCAAGAATACTGACATGAGTGCTGTTGGCACATCGTGGGTGTGGTGAGCCCACACTTGTAGTTATTTATAACTACAAGAAAAACCTAGAAACACTACCCGAATCGGGTAGTGTCACGCCTACCCTGAAAGGGAAATGGTTTAATGGTATATATTCAACTATTTGGTTGAAAATGCATATCTTTTGGTTGAAAATGAACTTCTTTGCTGAAAATTGTTCTCTTCCGGTTCAACATTCAACTGTTTTCTGAAAAATCCGATTTTTTAGCTTGAAAACTGAACTGAATGTTGAACTACTTTGTTAAAAAATAATTCTTTTTTTTTTATTGAATATTCATCTCTTTGGTTGAAAATTTAGCTTTCGTGGTTGAAAATTAACCTTTTTGTTCAAAATTAATCTCGTTTCTGGTAAAACTGTCATCTTTTTTGGTTAGAAATGCAACTCGTTGGTTGACAATAATAATCTGTTTTGGTTGAGGATCCAAATATTTTGTAAAAAATTTATTTGTTGTTGTTGAAGATTCGTTCTTTTTCTTCTTTTTCGGTTGAAAATTTAACTATTTGGTTGAAAATTCATGTATTTTGTTGAAGATTCAACTTTTTGGATTAAAATGCAACTATTTGGTTCAAATTTAAGGTTGATGATTCAACTATTTCGTTGAATATTCGTCTTTTTTTGGTTTAAATATTAACTATTACATTTTTCGTCTAGATTTAATCTTTTTTTGATTGCAAATATCATCTCTTTGTTTAAAAATGAAAAATTCTTTTTTCTGTTTGAAAATGAATGGTTATAACTGAAAATTTAACTATTCTATTTTTTGTCGAAAATTGATCTTTTTTAGTAGAAAATTCAACTCTGGTTGAGATTTCATATATTTTGCGGACAATTCCTGTTTTTCAGTAGAAAATTAATCTTCTTGATTGAAAATTCATCCCTTTGGTTCGAAATTTATCCATTTTGTTGCATAGCAATATTATTTCTTGAAAGGTTATGAATTTAAAGCATTTCATATCGAATTTAATATGGTACTCACATTAATTTTATTATAAAGAATTTATTCCCCTATTTTCGTGAAAAATCACCCTATTTACCTTGTTTTAAGAAAATTGTAGGTTGTGAAGTCTGCAATATCAAAATTTAAATTATTTCAATTTATAATTTTCTGGTTTTCTAGTTCTATGTTATATATGGTATCACTCGATTTAATTTATTGCCTTTTTTATTTTCAGGCCCAGTCAGATGAAGACGATGTGGCCGACGACGTTCAGGTCCCGGTGGGAGGACCCGAAGATTTCATGACGGAATTCTTCGCAGAGGTGAGTCAATAATGCTGAATTAAAATGATTTCATCTCAGACAATATTGTTTGGAAGATGATGTAAGAGATTTAATAGTATTTTAATATTGTGTATAGAAAATATTTTTGTTGGGCGCAAGTTCTTTTAATCTTTAGTTAAACATGTTTTTGTTTGTTTGTTTCAGACTTTTTACTTTTTACGGAAAAATTATCTTTTAAAATAGTTAGAACCTTGAACTTGTTTGATGAAACACGTGTATCGATCACTTGCAACCAACGTTGTTCGATAACACATCACATCAAATTCCTGATCTTGCCCTGTAATTTATGGAATGAAAGTTTTTAAACTTAAGTTTCTGCTGAATGAACTCTGAAATAGTTTGGGTTTATTAAAGCGGAGAAGGTTTTCTTTGCTGAAATATCAGACGATGACTTTCGAATCTTTTTATTTGTCTTCAAATTAGTTAGCGGGAAATCGAAATAAAGAATTTTATTTAGATACATGGGTTTTTATTCGATTTTAGCAAGCTCGTATTTTCTTATTAAATATTAAAAGGGTTTAATTTTTGAGATTTTTAAATTTCGACCGATTCAAATTAAAATTGCTTAAGTTTGAGTATTTTTATATTAACATTGTTTGTAATTTTAAAACACGTTCTGTGTGAAATTGGTTAATTTTCTTTTGATCATATGTAAGTTTTACATACATCTTATTTTTGTATTTTACTTTTGACTGGTTCAGATTAAAATTTTTTTAATTATATGAAGACTACAATATGAAATTTGTTTATCGAAACGAAATCCAAATTGAAAATTTGGTTTTAATTTAAAACGCTTCACTTGCAATGCTTACATTTTAAAATTCAACCTTGTGAGACTGTATCCATTTTAAATAAGTTCGCGGTTCATACTAGTGTCGCAGAATCAGTCGCCAAAATAATATATTGCTTTTTTTTTAAGAGACTGCACGAATTTTACCTATTTAATAAAAAAAAATATTTGCCAAAGTTACGAATATTCATATTTTATAAAAGATGACGCAAACTATCAAAAAGAGTGTTCGATCTCTAAAGTGTGGTGTTATTTAAACTAATAATAATAATAATAAAAACTGGCTAAAATAGTATTTTTCAAAATTACAATTTCCATGCTGTCATAAAAAAACTATTATTAAATTTTTTCCCTGAAAGTCTGTTTTTGATGATAATAAAAAACGCATTTTCAACTTATACTTAATCTGATTTAAATTATCTTATTTTATTAATTTAAATTATTTTCAATATTATTTCACAAAAGTATCTTATCAACCATAGAACGACATCATAAAATCGTATTATTTTGAAAAAAATACAATTTTAACCTGTATTATTCACCTTTGTGTACAAAATGTAAATAAGCGATGTAGAGAAAAGCGTCGTATCTTGTGTGGTTTTTGCAAGAAAGATGGATTTTTTTTAGAATAAAGATTAATATAGAAGAACAACTTATAATCAATGTATAGAATTCCTGAAAATAAAACAAGAATCCAACGACCAAATTTGGATAACCACCACAAAATGCTCCTATTGTAATTAA